>JABMBR010004352.1:0-26199 GCA_018881525.1 Meteorus sp. PSUC_FEM 10030008
TTCGTCAGACGAAATAAATATACTTTTTGGAAGATCCGCAAAAACCATTGGTCCTACTTGAAAGTACATTCTTTCCAGATTACAAAACTATTTTTTTTTAATCAAAAATTATGGAACTTACAGCCATTTTTATAAAAAAAAAGTCATTTTTCTCGAACTTTTTTTTGCATAATTTTTTTTGCATATTGAATATTTGATTTTTCATTCCGGATCAACGTTGTTGCATCAAACAAGGTTCCCACTATACCTGATATTTTTTTTGTGCAGCTCAATGCGTTACTTTATTATTTATAACAACTCAAAGTCACTTGGGTCTCACGGACCCACCGTGACTACGATGTCACAAAAAGGAAGTGTGACTAGGAAGGGTTAACGTGAAGGAATTTTCTGTTCGTGATGTTCTGAAATGAAAATGATCACAATTATCAGTCGAAAGAAACTACTTTTGCCTGTAAAAAAATATTCTAATAGTTGAATAAAAAAAATACGTTGTTGATGATTGTGACAATTAGGATCCGGAACCAATCGAGTGTTGGTCTGATATCAAAGATGCTTTCAATTTTGGTGGTCGGTGTGCTCAAATTGATATAATCACACGTGGAATAATTGGTGGTGACGATTGTTTGTACCTCAATGTTTATACCCCTACTCTCAATCCACAAACACCAAAAGCTGTTATGGTATGGATTCATGGTGGAGGATTCATCTTCGGATCTAGCGAAGATGATTTCTATGGTCCGGACTATTTGATTGAAGAGGATGTTGTGCTCGTCACTTTCAATTATCGCCTTGGGATTCTTGGTGAGTAATTGTTTTTGATTCTTCTCTTTGATGGGTTGGAAATTTATTTGGCCTCCAACCAATATGACAGCATAATGAAACTGAATGTCAATCAAAATGATTAATCTTCCGGGAAAACTGAAAAACTTTCCTGTTGAAGCACCAAGGACGGGCGATATGAGATAAATATTTCCATTATGCCTAGTGCAGGAAAAATACTACAAAATGTTTCCCTTTTATATTGAAATGAATGACATTCGAGGAATATGGAATGAACGAATTTTATGCTTAAAGAGGGATATGATGCAATCGAATTATTTGTGATGTGAATTGAATGTCAATAAGTGGAAAATGGTTTCAAGGTTTCTTGAATGCTGAAGATGAAGAAGCACCGGGGAATCAAGGACTGAAAGATCAAGTGCAGGCATTGAAGTGGATCCAACAAAATATTGCGCAATTTGGCGGTGATCCAAAAAATATTACGATTTTTGGTGAGAGTGCTGGAGGCGCGTCTGTCCATTATTTAGCAATCTCTCCACTAGCAGAAGGTAATAAACTTTACAAACATGTGTACGTCATACATCACACAAGGATTTTCTGCAGGATTATTCCACAAGGCGATACTGCAAAGTGGTGATGCTTTCAATCCGTGGGCGTGTTCTCCAGTAAAACCTATTGAAACAGTGACAAAACTCGCAACAATCTTAGGTGAAGATCTGTCAGATGTCAAGGAATTCGTCAATCATCTACGAACACTCGATGCTCATCAACTTGTTGGTGTAGCAGCACAAATGCGATCGCGCAAGGTATAACTTATGCACAAAAAAAATTTGTTCAATAATTCCCACCTGGCCAAACATCCTATGTCAATCCATATCAATTTCGCGACTTCCAGAATATTTCCATCGCTTTCATTCATCAGAACGAATATGCGCGTGATCTTATCACAAAATATCTCATCTCAACACTTTTGGAGAAAACTGAAAGATACAACGTTGATTCCAAAGTCCTATGAAATGCTTTAGAACGATATCATAAAGCGAAATGGGGAAAATGATACTCATGATGACCTACACAATCATTGACTCTAATTCATTACGACTGATTTAACAAAGACATTTACATCTGTTGAAGGATGATATTGTCTTCATTCATCCATTTGTTCCAAGTTTGGATCCAAAATCAAAAACACCATTCCTAACCATACCAGTTGAAGAAGCAGCGAAAAATGGAATTAAAGTACCATCGATATGTGGTTTTGTGAGTCAGGAAGGAATTATCATGATTGCAGGTGATTATGAACACTTCATGGGATGATAATTACATACCAATCAATAATAAATTTTTCATACTAATACTTTCTATTCAGGTTTGAACGATGACAAGTATAATGAAATCAATGATGATCTGGAAGGTTTACTCATGCATCCGAATATATCACGATTTTTGGCTAAACATAATGTGACAGCTCATGATGTAAAACAGTTTTATTTAGGAGATAAGAAGCTCTCATCAGAGAATTCTCAGAAAATAGTTGACATGTTAAGTGATCTTCATTTTGTTATTGGGATGCACAATTTCGTTGAAATTCAATCCAAGTTCCGGAATATACCGACATATTTATACAAATTCGAATACGAAATACCAAATTCGCTTGCAAAAAAGTTTTTTGGTAAATCTGATTTGAAAGGTAAATGACTACCTGATCTTCCGTCATGATTATTATATAGACCACCGCATGATCATTAATATAATTTTGTCATTCTTTTTCTATCATTTTCAACCATTACGTAAGCAGGAACCTGCCATACAGAAGAGTTGGGTTTTCTGTTCTTTCAAAACTTACCTAGATTATTGGGTCAACAATCGCCTGCACCAGACTCTGTTGAAGGTATTCTGATTCAAAGGTTCACGAAACTATGGACTAATTTTGCTAAAACTGGGTGAGTATTTCCATTGCTATCAAAATTGAGTTTACTCACTCAAAGTGCAATGAATAATTGAATTATCCACACATCAAGGAACCCAACACCGCAAATCAGTGATATAATTCCTGTGCAATGGAAACCAGTTGACTCTCCGAATAAATATAAATGTTTGCATATCACTGAGGAACTGAAGATGATGGAAGTCGTCAATGTGACACAGCAGTTGCGCGACAGCGTGTGCAATAGATTTTAAGTGATGGAATGACCATAAGATTGTTTCACACATATTTATCATTATAAACTTCTTGTATTATTTGATTCATTCAAGAGAGAATAAATTGTTTGTTGTTGATTCATTAAAAGTGATAATGACAAATTATTGAATGCACAAAATAGAACGCTATGGACGTTTTCCTCTGTGAAAAAATTATTTATAACCAAAAGTTCATCCCATCCACGACTTTCGTTTGTCAAATTCTGTAGTTTGATATCGGGATTGTGTCGATACTGAATCTTATGATTGACATTTTGATATGGGAGGTGCACGTGGATTAATCGATTATGCAACTTGATCGACCTAAATTTTTTTCTCGTGCATCTGGAATGGATGATTCACCGCCGACGTTGATGTGTCGCGGGAGATACTCACGCAGTTATGATGATAGTGGTTGATGGACACTCAGCTCGCATGGTCCGAGTTTGGTATCAGAATAATGATAGAAAAAGTAGAGAGCGAACGAGAAAGTGAAATGACAATGGCGGGTGTTTTCTGCAGTTGCTGATAAGATAAAAACGGGGTCAAAATTGGAAGGAGAATCGTAAGATTCGCAATTGTCTGAGTTTTAATGAGAAAGGCACTGTCGACTTTATTCTTATCGTATTTTGGAATTCTGTTGAAGTAAACGTGTTATACTCATGGAATATCCTATTGTTAAAGTGTATCAGGGCTTACTACGTGGGATTAATAAGAGGAACATAAATGGAGTGAATTTCGCAGCTTTTCGTGGGATTCCATACGCAAAACCTCCAGTTGGAAAATTGAGATTCAAGGTAATCAAAGCGAAAAGGAAATTAGTACTAGAACTACTTTTGTTGTTTCAATGTGAGGACGCAATGTGAAAGAAACAGAACGATAAAATATTGAAACAATATCAAATAATTAACTTTTCGAGATGGCAACATTCTCGACTACATTTTTTATGCTAGTCGTCCCAATAGTATCTTGAATTGGATTTTGATTGTTAAAGTTTGTTTATGATAAAATAGTCTTGGAATCAAGTGTTCATTAAGAGAGAATCTGGTTACTGGAAACTGACACACGAGCGACTCTTTTTTTTGATAGAACTGCTGGAAATTAAACAATACAATGAATGGGTTGACTATGGTCTACCCTATGAATGGGTCGCGAATTTGAATGGTTTTTCTGCTGTTCATTTATGGCTTCCCGCACTTGTTGATAATGCCTTCCAGGAATCCGAACCACTAGAGCGCTGGTCTGGAGTGCGAAATGCTTTCAATTTTGGTAGTCGATGTGCGCAAGTGGATTGGATAACTCAAAGAATCATAGGAGGTGATGATTGTCTTTACCTCAATATTTATACACCTACCCTGAGCCCATCGCAGCCCCAAGCTGTCATGGTATGGATTCATGGTGGAGCATTTAATTACGGATCTGGTGACGATGACTTTTATGGTCCGGATTTTTTGATTGAGGAGGATGTTGTGCTTGTGACAATAAATTATCGCCTTGGGATACTTGGTAGGTTTTCTTAGTTGTTGTTCCAAAATTTGTCTATAACATAGGAAATTCACAGTGAACTAGTCCGAGGAACGCTGACTGCATTTAACTAAGATGACAGCTTTGATATTTTTGTGTTCCCAAGGATTTCTCAATGTTGGGAACGAAGAGGCACCGGGCAATCAAGGACTGAAAGATCAAGTGTTGGCATTGAAATGGATTCAACAAAATATTGCAGAGTTTGGCGGTGATCCAAAGAATGTTACAATTTTTGGATGGAGTGCTGGAGCCGCTTCGGTTCATTATTTAGCAACCTCTCCACTAGGAAAAGGTAGCAACGTTCAAAAATGCTTATTGAATTCACAATATAGTTCAAATAGTTAATCACTATTCACAGGATTATTCCACAAAGCAATAATGCAGAGTGGGAATGCTCTCAATTCCTGGGCAAGTTCACCAGTAGGACCAATCGAACCAGTGCAGAAACTCGCTGAGATTCTGAATAAGGATATGTCAAATTTGAAGCTATTTGTTGATTATTTACGCGAGCTTGATGCCCAACATCTGGTTGAGATCGTCAACCAAGTACGAACACGAGAGGTAGGCAACATAATCGAAAGAATATTCAACAATGGCATCGTCTTACTAGAATATTCCGAAGTCATCGAAGAGTCTTTGTGTATCATGATAATATTGTTGAATGTTCATTTAAAGGGTAATGAATTGTTCAATTGTTATGGCAGTATCTTGCGGTTTTATCATTTTTCGATTTATGTGTATCTGGGATGAACTTCGATCTATTTTTTTTCAGGATGAAATACTTCTTATTTATCCTTTCATTCCAACTGTAGACTCAAAAGCACCAAATCCATTTCTGACCAGACCAATAGAGGACATGTCGAAAGCTGGAATTAATGTTCCTTGCATATGTGGATCTACAAGTCATGAAGGAATATTTACTATCGGAGGTACTTTGTCACATTTCAGACAACTTCTAATTGAATAATCACAATCCATAGCGACAATACAGCACGGAATTTCTTTCACATGCAATCATACAATTTCCTAGGTATGGACAGTGATATGTTCGATGAAATAGATGCTAACCCGGAACATTTATTGATTCATCCAAATACATTGCGCTTTTTGAAGAAGAACAGTGTAACAGCCATTGATATGAAACGATTTTATTTTGGGGACCAGAAATATTCATCTGAAAATATTGACAGAATTGTCGACTTGCTTAGTGATGTACATTGTACCATAGGTTTACACAATTTTCTTGAGATACAATCTAAGATCGTCAATCTCCCAACATACTTTTACAAATTCGAATACGAAGTTCATGATTCACTGATAAAGCAATACTTCCGGTTAAATCATGTGAAAGGTAAAAGATTGCGCAGTTTCAGTGTATTATTGTAATATTTCTAAAACTTCTGGATATTCATAATTAGGAACACCACATGGAGAAGAGTTAGGTTTCCTATTTCTTCAGAAACTACCTAAACTTTTGGGTAAGCAACTACCAGAACGAGATTCAGTGGAACATGATCTCATTCAGAGATTCACTAAACTATGGACGAATTTTGCCAAAACAGGGTGTGTATTGTTCACCAAATATTTTTTCTTAATAGTCCGTATTAGAATATCATTCAATTTCATATACGATTCATCTTTCAAGAAATCCGACACCATGCAGAACAGACTTGATTCCAATAATGTGGGAACCAGTTGACAATCCAGATGAATATAAATGCTTGAATATCACGGACCAACTTAATATAGGATCAGAAAAGAACATTGTGCGACGGTTGTCTGAGTTCAAGACAGGGAAGTAGCGAAAAATTGACGTCTCATCATCACACAAAGTGCAAAAGGGATACTGAAGCACTGTACAACTTCTCTGGATGATGAATACTCGTTCAAATTAATGAAAATCGATGTAATAATCAAACTTAACATTTTTTTTTGATTTGCATGATCTTATGTTCTCGGATATGCTCAAGATGAACATTGTGAAGAAAGTTATTGGAACAAAAATAAATTGGTCTTTCATAAACATCTAGGGTTTTTCAGTCGAGAATATGAAAAAGATACAAGAATCAATTGAATCCTATTGTCTGCGATTTCATTTTGAATATAAATGTAGGCCGGAAAAGAATCGATGGAAACGGAGACCGTCTCCATGAGTCAATCATGAATGAGACAATAATTAATAATGAAAAAAAAAAAAAACTGAATGATCCTCACTGAATTTTGAATTGCCATAGATTATTGTTTTTCTAGTGATCATTCCCTATTTTCCACTCCCCATCATTCAGGGAACGTGCGGAGTTTCTTGGAGTAGCTTCCTTTCTTAACATCATAATTTTCAATCAGATATGAATTGATGTTCGCTACAAACCCACCAAATAGTTTTTTTCGATGTTTCCATTTTTATTCTTCCAACATTTAACATGAATGATAGGAAAGCCTACGGTGATTGATAAACGGTATGCAAAAAAATATTCTTGTGAATCAATGTACACATTGCTTATGAGGATTTTGGCTGTTCAAATTGTGAACATCGGGATTTCTTCAAACTAATATTCTGGAAAGGTCATGTTTATAAACTATCTGAAGCGTTCATCACAATTGAAGTCAAAATTTATTCAATTCATTAGAGTAGAGTGTTAACTTTTCCCACCACTACACACGATTCCACTATAATATCGCATACTCTGTTATCAACTTCATAATGACACAATTATTATTGGCATCCCACTTTTGATGTACCTTGAACTGATATGATGTGCAGGGGGAAAATTATTTCCTTGTTTGATTGTGATGGAGTTGCGATTGTGGAACTATTACGAATTCAAATGCATTTCAAAGCCACTCTTATTTAATAATAATTGATCAATTACATTGACAGTCATTGATAATGTTGATTCATGAAGCTTGGAAGAAAACTACTCGTATGTTATCAATCGTATGTGTTACTATATTTCTATATTTAAGTTCTCCGGAAAATATTCTGGTTTCCGTCATGATCTATTTGCGTTTTAGTATTCATTTCAGACCTTTTCCTCTAAACAATTCAAATGGAATCGCATTATGTAATTGTTAGTGACTATTTCTCTAATAGAGGTAACTTCGCAGACTGGATATTATTTGAATGTATTCGTGATCCGTTGGGAATCATAAGAATTGATTGAATTTCAAGGTAAACCGTAATTGCGACAATTCATGCTTCCAAGAAAAATATTAATTTGAATCGACAGTGATGTGATTTGAAAACATATTCTGAAAATCTGGCAACGCATAGTCGTTCATTTCATTTTGTGTACAAATAATTTTCATTTTACCCGAGAGTTTTCCAAATGAAATTCATTTTGTGATGCAGCTGCAATCTGTTCGAGCTCTTCAAGTGTCACCGTGAACAAAAATTATAATGTCGACAAAGCTGGATCAGATAAATGAGATACTTCATAATGAATAGTTTCATATCATTTTTCTTATATCAGAGAAACTCAAAAGCAAAGTTAACATTGAAATACTTTGTTGTGTTTGATAAGATAATTCAAACTACAAATAGCATATGAAGGTCAGTTTTATTGATATGGGTTGAACGTTATGAATGCCAATGGGAATGCCGGTGGCACTCTTCGAGTGTCCTATTGACCTTGAATGTAATGACAAGTACAATTGAATTGAAAAAAGTAACTACTGAAGAGAAAATAGAAGAATTACGTCATTCATGAAGGCATAAGTTATAGCTGGATAAGAAATTACACAGTAGTCTGTATTTCAGTTGTGCGCTGTCGTTGGAACCGTCACAAACTCATTCTAACATGGAAAATCCAGTAGTTAGAGTGGATCAGGGTCAATTGCGTGGAGTCAATGAAAAAAATATAAATGGGAAAAATTTCGTAGCTTTTCGTGGAATTCCATACGCGAAGCCACCTGTTGGAAATTTACGATTCAAGGTAAATTAAATTGGATTTGCAATAATTAATTCAATATGAAATTGGAATAGTAATGAAATATTCAATAAATAGGACTGCGAATCACCAGTACCATGGACTGGCATGAGGAACGCTGCTAATTTCGGTAGCCCATGTGCTCAACAAGACTGGATGACGCGTGCAATCATCGGGGGCGATGATTGCCTTTATTTGAATGTTTATACATCAACTTTGAGTCCGCAAAAACCGAGAGCAGTTATGGTATGGATTCATGGAGGGGCGTTTATCTGTGGTTCTGGCGATGATGATGTATATGGACCAGATTATCTCATCGAGAAAGACATCGTGCTCGTCACGATAAATTATCGTGTTGGAATATTGGGTACAGTTTTTGTTTTCTGCCACTATATATGAATCGTTTCACGATATCAGTAAGCAGCTGGCAATATGCGATAAGTGAAATCCGTTATTATGATTGGTTCAATCAACTGGTCATGTCGAGTATGAACCACAAAATGAACGGCAAGATTCCAAAATTTTGATATTGTTGGTGTCGTACAATTCATGATTCCAATGTCAACTGAATTTTTATGAAGCTCATCAATCATACAATGGGCGAAGTGAAAAAATATTCTCAGTCGATAATGTAAGGATCATTTCTCGATTCGAATAGTGAGAGCTAATTTTTCCAACTAGATTTATTTTCTATTTGTTTCTACAATTCTCATTTTCCTTCATCAATTTTATATCACAAACAACTAGTCATGATCAATAATTATCGTACATAAAATCGAATTCGAGCGGCTGATTTTTGTTATTATCATCAAGTCATTTCGTGATTTTGTTGATTTAGTTCGTAGAACATTGAAATATTATTAGACATGGAATCGGAGAACTTACTGAGATTTGATGGCCTTCACTTGTTCGTAAAATTATTCAAGACGCGTGACGATGGCTTTGGTATTAATTGTTACACAGTACTCAGTAATAATTGTACATGGAAGCGATTTTATCGCGGATGAAATCACTTTTGAAAAACTCGTTTGACGAGAATGTAATGCGGTACGAAGTTCAAGATCATATCTCGATCGATGCTTCGTTATCACTTGGTGATGATGACATTGAGTTTCCAATAGTTGAAAAAATACTTGCGAGTCATGATCGTGATAATCGAAATAGGCTAGATGAATCCAATAAACCTCTAAATCACTCAAATTTCATAATTTTCTGCTCCTAGATTGCGATATATTTTTATCTATAATCCTACGCCTATGCATTTTATCTGAAACATCCAGGACTAACATTGCTCGCGCTCAAGATTCGTATCCAAATAATTTTCATCAAGATAATTTTCTCTGGAATTCAAAGGTTTTATTAACATCGGGGATGAAGAAGCACCAGGAAACCAAGGACTGAAGGATCAAGTACAGGCGCTAAGATGGGTTAAGCAAAATATCGCACAGTTTGGTGGCGATCCAAACAATGTCACAATTTTTGGAGAAAGTGCAGGTGGTGCTTCCGTCCATTATTTGACAATTTCACCATTGGCAAAAGGTAAATGTACCATTGGAAATATACATGATTCTGTTATCATTTCATGGTGGTGAAAAATGATTCGCAGGATTATTCCACAAAGCAATAATACAAAGCGGTGTTGCTACAAATCCATGGGCGACCTGCATGAGACCACAAGTCAAATCAATTAAGAAATTAGCTGATACCCTTGGTAAAGAATGCACTGATATGAAGACATTTGTCGCTTATCTGCGGACACTCGACGCGCAGGAATTAGTTGAAGCTGTCACCAAAATGCTCACGTATATGGTAAGTTTCATAAAAAACCAGAAAAAAATGTCAAAAATCGTAAAATAAAAATCATTATTGTTTTGTCCCTCAAGGACAAAATTTTGTTCGTACATCCGTTCATTCCAAGTATAGATTCGAAATCAAAAAGTCCATTCTTGACAAAACCGATTCATGAAGCAGTGAAAGATGGAATTAAAGTTCCAAGTCTATGCGGTTATGTAAGCCACGAGGGAATAATCATTGTTGGAGGTAATCATCTTTTTTTTGAGATTATAGACTTATGATCTCACCATGTGCGCATGATCGATAGTCATTTTCATTGCATTCACACTTGTGTTATGTGATTTTTTAGGAATGACAGACGATGCATACAATGAAGTCAATGCAGACCCTGGGACTTTGCTGATGTCTCCAACATTATTGCGATTTTTAAAAGAACACAATGTGACTGTGGATGATGTAAAACAGTTTTTCCTCGATGAATTGCCAATCTCGCCTGAAAATAATGATGAGATCGTGAATATGATGAGCGCTACCAATTTCATTATTGGTATCCACGAAGTTGTTAGACTACAAATGGGAATTCCTAAAGTTCCAATGTATCTATACAAGTTTGATTGTGATATAGAAGATTCACCTATGAAGAAATTCATGGGGCCTGGATTGAAAGGTAAACATTAATCAATGTGAATCGAATATAAATACGATGGCGATGGAACTTCTGTTGGAAAATTGTTTCATTCGTTAAGTCAAAATGAAGATCCAGTTGGAACTTCCATCCCAATGATGCGAACGTAACTGTCATATCCAATTGTATATTACATTACAAAGCAGTGACTTCTTTTTTTTTCGAAATACATTCTAGAAATGATGAATTTTCAAGTTTCCAAATGTTCAACTATTGAGTTAAATATTGACTTCATCATATTCATCTCTTCCCTACAGGTACTTGCCATGGTCAAGAACTGGCTTATCTGTTCTATGGGAAAAAGCTGGAATCATTCGGGAGAAAACCGCCAGCACCTGGCACCCTTGAAAATCTCCTTACCCAAAGATTTACTGAACTGTGGACGAATTTTGCCAAAGCTGGGTACGCTTTCTCGTCCACATACAATACATATTAATATTTCATGCATTCAAAGGTGGAATTTATTACTCTAACTGTTGTTATCCTTCTGACAGAAATCCAATACCTCAGAAAACTGATTTGATTCCTGTTGCCTGGCAGCCTGTCGACGATCCCAATAAATACAAATGTCTCGAAATAACTGACAAAGTTAATATCATCACAGAACTAAATATAACTCAACAAATTATCGATAACAAAGGCAAATAATGACCAATCTATGAAATCAATATTCATAGTTTGCCACGTAATACAATTCACAAATTTGTTATTTATTCACTCAAGGGTTTAGCATTATAATGATGTACAAAAATTTAGTCCTAATTTAGACCTCCGATTTGAGGTGAATTTTTCGGAAATTCTTGTTCTCACAATAAATACATAACTATCGATCCTGTCGAAGCTTCAAGAATGTTCTATTCACGTTCCTGTGAGTTTCATAGTTAAGAGCGAAAACATACAATTGATCAATCTATCACGAACTATCGATAGTCCCAAAATAATTATCATGCTGTGAGGTTGATAAAAACAAATCTTCCAATATATATATACTCCAATTCGTTTTGATCAAGTGTGGAGATGACTCTACTGAAATTTTGAATATTGTGTGAAGTGGTGAAACAGACGATGATTACTGCTCACACATGGTAACATTCAACCTCTGTTCAGGATTCGGATAGGTGAAAAAAAATGCTCAGGCACTGCGTAATTCTCATTGAATTGAGAAGTATGTAACCCTCTTATCACTTTTAATGCCTGTTATCTTATTTGTACCCATATCCGGTTGGATACTATAGTTAGTATTGTGATAGGTTAGGAGCAAGTGACGATTTTTCGTCACACTTGCTCAGGGCTACAAATTTTTCTTTTATCCACATTTTTCGGTTGCATTGGGATAGTTCGTAATCACCATGATCACAGCTATTAATTTCAATTATTTTTCTATCGTCAGTATCATCTTGAAATGATTCAGCCATTCTTTTACTTATTTTGATAATTCTTGAATTAGTTTGTATTTTTTTGGATATTTTTCCCTGACCAACAAAGCAGTTAAATCGCAAAGATCTTATATGATTATTCCACAGTTGGAAACAATTTCGAAGAAAAGTGAAGTATGATTGTAGATTGTGATGCCTTCAACATATGTTCAGTACATGAAAAAATTAAAGTTTTAAATACTTCCAAGACTCCTCAAAGTAATTCGTGAAAATCTCGCAGCTGTTTCGTCAATCCATGTCTACACAAATCAACTCCACAGAAAATCAACGTGTTGAACGTTCTATGAGTGATATTTTCAATCGTATGAAAAGAATTTTCTAACAAAGCTTTAGAATCTCCAATTGCATCATGATCCGTTTTGTGTAGTTGCATCAAAGAACTGTATCTGGTTAAAAGAGTCAAAGTTCTGAACTCTGACATAATTCGCAAAAATTGATATTGCTTCATTATCAACAATTTAGTAGTCACTTACCACTGATGACTATTCATCAGGCGTTAGCTTTCACCACGACTTTATCCTCACGAAAAATTAATGTCCGTTGATATTTTTCACTGAATAAACATCCAGTAAATTCGAGAAGTCATAAATTTTTCTATTTATGAAGTAAATATAGCGTAGACACCTGATTTGTTATCTTTTGAGTGAGTGTTATATCTAGATAAGGTATCTACACGGAACCACGTAGCAGAATAAAAATTGCAATGAATGTCCTTCAAGGTGTCAGATGTTTGAGAAGTTATTGTGTACGTATAGACATTACAACAAATGTAATAAAAGCAGTACTGTTTGTCTGTCGCAATGTTATTTGGACTAATAAATTTATGCAACCTATCATGTGATATCAATGCATTGTATGATCATTGTCCAATCCTCAGATAGCATATTCATGATCATTCGGGGATATCTTTCTGATTATGGAAGGACTTCAAGTAGGTGACACAGTGATAAGCATAGTCGGTACGATGCACATAATCGAGTGATTCTCGAGTTTGAATCGAGACACACGCTTGAGGAGATTCAGTCGTGCGTTAGTTCCACTGCAGTGACAAGCTAATTGTTGATCGAAGATGGAGAACGTGATTGTTGAAGTTCAACAAGGCAAGTTACGTGGGATTAATGAGAAGAATATCAATGGAATACGCTTCATTGCATTTCGTGGAGTTCCATATGCTACACCACCAGTTGGACATTTACGATTCAAGGTATCTTAATAGAAAATTATTGATATAAATTTGACAGCGTTTGTCAGGAATAGAATTCAAACTCATTTCACTGCACTTGATGGAACCCGGGATGTGCAATTTATTTTTGTTATGGCTACTGATGAAAATCAAAGCAAGATAATTCACGAAAAATCAAGCACGTAACGATAATCTGGTAGGTAATATTATTTATTCATGTAATAAGACAATTGTCACTTGTAAAAATAAAAAGTTTAACGGATGTATTCCGGAGGCATTGAAGTTTGTGTCAAACAATTCCCTCGACCAATGAATTTTTTCATGAATTTCCATTAACATGCGCCTCTGTACTGGAACGGGACTGTCCTATCATTCCGCAACATTTTTCATTTTTAATTTGCTTTGCTAACATCTCCGACAAACTTATTGGAATCGCATTCAATATTGGTACGAATATATCACTGTGATTCTGCATGATATGTATCACTTCCAGATACGTCAACTAGAAAATGTCTGTGCAGATATTCGAAATACGTATCACTACAAACAGATTATTTGTATCGCTCATCCACTTTTTATCTGTCTCGAGACCATAATTATCAAAATATTGGAATAAAAATTTGTAATCAATCCCTCTGTTATTGAGAAATTGCATCAATTTTGGAAACTAATCCACTTATGATGAATGACAATGATATGATGATTGTTAGGATTGTGAACCGATGGTGCCCTGGTCGGGTGTGCGGGATGCTGCCAAATTCAGTAGCAGATGTGCTCAACATGATTGGATCTCTTGTACGATATTTGGTAGTGATGACTGTCTCTTTCTAAACGTTTATACAACAACCTTGCATCCAGTCAAACCAAAAGCTGTCATGGTGTATATACATGGTGGCTCATTCGTTTCTGGATCTGGTGATGATTTCATGCTAGGACCAGATTATCTAATTGAGAAAGACATCGTGCTGGTTACGATAAATTATCGTGTTGGAATTCTGGGTAAAATCAAGTTTTTTCTTGTTGGTACTACCGAAATGATGATTGCATGAACAGTTTGATTTTTTTTATGCTCTTAAGGTTTTCTCAATGTCGAGGATGAAGAAGCACCAGGGAATCAAGGGTTGAAAGATCAAGTACAGGCGCTGAGATGGGTTCAACAAAATATTGTGCAATTTGGTGGTGATCCAAATAGAGTTACAATTTTTGGGCACAGTGCTGGTGGTGCATCTGTTCATTATTTAACAATTTCACCATTGGCAGAAGGTAAGAATAAACGGATTATCATAAATGTGTTATCATTATGGAGGATTCGGAATATGTGCCAGCTTTGATGACATCAACATAAGAAAAATGATCAGTATATAAATCCAGTCATAGTCACTTCATTACTCCTTAAAATATATTCCGGCTACAGCAAGAAATACAGGAGATTGGTGAGCAACGTACGAAGTAGCTCACTTCTTCTCTTCACCAATAAAATCTCTGATAATTTCGAACGCATCAGAGAGTGTGACAGTTGTATGAAACGTCATCGACTTCACCAGGAAGTTAAATTCATCAAACCATGTCAATATTCATTTCCTGTGAAAGACTCGATTCATAGTATCGGATTAATATTGAAAGAAAGAAATACTGTCCATCTAATACTTCGTTTGAAAAAGCCTCCAGACAGACATGTATATTCCTGTTTCATTTATAGGATTATTCCACCAGGCAATAATCCAAAGTGGCATCGCAACAAGTCCCTGGGCCAGTTCACTGAAGCCACCGATGGAGGTAGTTAAAAAACTCGCTGAGGTATTGAACAAAAATATCACCGATGTGAAGGATTTTGTGAACTATTTGCGAACGCTGGATGCACATTTTTTGGTCGATGCTGCAATGAAAATCCGATCACATCTGGTAAACAGAATTTCGATTAATATCTAATCCATAAATGTCATTCAACAAATATGCGTTATGAAATTCAAATGGAACATATCAACTCTCTATCAAAGAAAAAGTCACAAGAAGCGAATAATCCATCACCTCCATCCGCTATTACAATTTTTCATTCGTTTCATGCAATAACTTCCGATAGAATTCATCAACAATCAGATTTCTTTGAACGATCTGGAATACTCTGAAGATTAAAATATCAAGATTGAAATACTTAGATCAATGGTTCGCACAGAATATCATTTCTTCTGTTAGAGCTTCATTGCAATTAACCCACAAATAATTCAAATCAAGGTGTTGACAATATGAAGGATGTACATTTCCACTAGTGATATTCGATTATCAGAATTTATGTGATACATATCGTTGTAAATTATTTTGTCAGGATAGAATGCTGTATATATACCCATTCTTACCCTCACTGGATCTAAAAGCGAAGAATCCGTTTTTAACGCAACCAGTGAGAGACGCGGCGAAACTTGGCGTTAAAGTTCCATGTATTTGTGGATATATTCCGGATGAAGGATTGGGACTCTTGGGAGGTAAAGAAAACATGCGAAATGATGCTCATGAATATTTACAACTCTACATACAGTTCATTGTTCAATATTTTATGATCTATTCAAACTGGTGAAAACTAGTCATATCTCGTTTTCACGTTGTATGATTGCAGAGTTGCCGAAAGAGACTTATGACGAAATCAATGCGGATGTGGAGAATTTACTGATTCATCCAAATGCACTACAATTCCTCAAACAATATGACATAACTCCCAACGATGTGAAGAAATTTTTTTTTGGTGACGCAGACATTTCGTTAAAAACTAGCAAGTCATTCTTCAAAATGATGACAGCTATTTTCATCACTATCAACATGCATGATTTTATCAGTGTCCAATCAAAAATTCAGAATGTTCCCATTTACGCTTACATATTCGACTATGAAGTGGAAAGATCGCTGCTGCAACACTTGATGGGTACTAACGTGAAAGGTATGGAGTGCAAAGCTCAAAGTTCTGTAGAATATTTCGATTCGATATTTTCTTGATGGAATAATTTCGGTCAATCCAAATAATCCATGAGTTTCTTCAAAATCTTAAAATGAACTGGTTGCAGGAAGTGATTAGACACTTCGTATGGTAACTCTCATAAATTAAATCAACTTTGAATTGCTGAAGCCTTCAATATCTTCACAATGCAAAACGTTATGATTCTTTGATTATGGTGCAGTGAGAAAAGAACTGAATGGAGATTTGGAGAAGCATCCGATCATTCCACCGCTTTGCTATTATTTTCAGCAGTCATTCTCGTTTCTTCCTTCCCCATTAATTTATGAATTTCACTCCACTCATTGTTTAGTGACTTGCCACGGTGATGAGTTGGGTTTCTTATTTTATGCAAAATTGGGTGGTGTTGAGGAAAGATATCATCCAGAAGAGAATTCCACTGATTATTACCTGATCCAAAAATTCACTGAAATGTGGACTAATTTTGTCAAAACAGGGTACGACTTCTCAATGAGCTCCATCCAAATAATTATTTCTACGCCAAGATGTAACATATGTTAAACCGATTTTTATTGTAGGAATCCAACGCCTAGAACTACAGAATTGCTCCCCATCATGTGGAAACCTATTGGCACTTCTGATGAATTTAATTATTTGAAAATTACGGACGAACTCTCAATGGAGACGAGAAAGAACATCACTCGAGAAATAGTCGATAGTAAGAAAAATTAAGTTGGGAAATATTAGGAGTCATTTTTCATTTCAAAACAGTCAGATGAATGTACTGATGAATGATTATGAGGGGCATTTTCGAACTACAATTTCCGAACTCTTTTCTGATGCTATTCAGGCAGGCTGGAATTATTTTTGTCATTGAATATCTTGTACTGACTGTACTTCTAATAAACTACTGAACCGATCGATGTTTTTCGTAGAGAGAAAAATACGAGTCCCTCTAGTATTGGAATGAACGTGCAATGGATTGCATGTTGCTAAGTTAATTTGTTTCATAGAAATGGATTATTGAGATAGAGACTTGGGATGGTCATAGTCACATAATAATTATAAAACAAGTGTGAATGGAACATCATTTAACACAGTGTACTTTCAATTCGCTTTCATTATTCGGCGTCTTCATGCAACTAATTTGCGTTAACACCTATCTATTATACATTTACCATATTAGTACGTTACTGTTTAATGAGAAAAGCGTCACACATCATGGATAGAATATTTGGGTACTCCACCTTTTCAAACTTATGTAAATATCGTGAATATCCAATCTACAAAATTGTTTGCTGAGATTAATTTTATGTTGAAGTGCAATTTCGTTTGATTATGCGACGGATAGTTCAAGTGTATGATATATAAGTCAACTTGCTAATATGGAATTTTGTGACCGCGACCTCTTTGAAGGAGTAAGAAAAAATATAATTCGTGTTATTCTACGTGAAGTAGCAAGCCAATAAACTCATTCACTTGAGTCTAGACTGGCCTCTCGGTTCCACTCGTACACGTTTTCCACTTTGGAAACTCGGTCAAGTGCACTTCTAACATTATGTGGTTTCTTTCTTCCATGCAGAGGAACACAGAATGCACAATTCCGTTGAATGCAAACTTCATCCAAGAACGTAGTTATGCACTTTCAGATGTCGGAATAATAGCACCGAGTGACATTGTTATATTGGACCATCACGGAGAGGCCTACATGATATACACAAATGGTAAATCGCAACATTTTATCGTCTTAATGGAACATTGACCATGTGCGCAGTGGCTGTCAAGAGGTTACCATATTATTTCAAATAACCTCGTTAAAATATGGAAATAAGACCTTCATTAGAAATCATTATCATGATACCACAGATTGATTGAACCTGTCTCGTCGAGAGGTTTTGGGTCAAGAGTTCACATTTCATCAGGTGCTAGAGTTTTTTTAGAACAGTATCGATCAAATCCGCTGATGTATAATTTTACTGATTAACATCATGTTGACGAAATTGTGAAATAGTTTCAAAGGAAGGAATAATTAGGAAATCACTGAAGAATATGTTCCGCGTGTGATGATTAAAAAGTCAATGTGTTTCGACTTATATGACGTTGCTACCGAAGTTTTATCATTCTCACCTATATGTTGAGAAAAAATTCAAAAGATGGATTATGTTTCAATCCTAATTCAGATCGGTGACGTGATTCTCTTCAAATACTCTCTGATACGCCTATGTTCCACTCTTTATCATATCATAATTGAACCTGTCCAATGTCGAGAAAATGAGAATTACATTCAGATGATTTCTAAGAACTAGATCCTCATTCAGAAATGCTCCACTCTGTATTGACTATCTACACATTCATTCCATAACATTTGATGACAGTTTTCTAGCCTTTCAAGAATCTGGATGACTGCAAGAGAATGGTGGAAAGTTCGAAAACCAAATTATTATCCCAGAATATAAAAATAGCATACCTGCTATCCAGTTCCATGATTATCCGTACGTGAAATATTAAATTTCTCGTGGAAAATTTGAATAGCAAAATCAAATGCACTCCACATTTCTACAATTTGTTGATTGATGCAGTTGTAGACCACATTTGAAACTCGCCTGACTTTTCTTCTCCTCTGTTATAATTTTTTTGAAACCCAGTCATGTATGCACCTGTAGTTCATGGAGGTTTCATATCAGGGTGGGAAGAAAACTCTAGTAAGGTTGATTTGGTGCTTCATATCTATTCAAAAATATTCATTTATGCTTGCAAGAATGTCACGATAAAGACAGTACAGTATGACAGCATAATTATGACAATCGAAAATAGGTTTTAAGTGTATGATGGATGTACATCATTGAATATTATGAGAAGAAGATTCATTTCGTAGTTGATAGTGGAGTTCTCGAACTGTCAACTGGATTGTGACGAATAACGCTTCAACGATAAGCAAAAACAAAATGTCACTTGCAATTATCACATTCTGTGGATTCTTTACCATTTTGAACCTCAACAACTTCGTCAGCCTTTGTTCGTCTATAATAAAAAGCTAATTTTAAGATGGAATATGTACAGGTCAAAGTTCATCAAGGCCATTTGCGTGGAGTCATTGAAAGGAATGTCAATGGGATCAGTTTCAATGCATTTCGTGGAGTACCATACGCAAAGCCACCAGTGGGGCCACTGCGATTCAAGGTATTTTCAACTCAATACATTATTGATTGGGAGATATGTTTGGTGACTATAAATGATACCGAAATTTCATTTGATCGCTTCCAATTGGAACATGAACCCATCATTTATCATGTCAAGGAAAATTCATTTGATCTTAAGCACTCATCCGAATCAAGATTATTAAGAATGATAGTCATCAACAGGATTCTGAGCCAATGTCATCGTGGGACGGTACCAGAAACGCTACGGAATTTGGTAATCCATGTGCTCAACGAAATTGGGTGACACTGGGAATAGTTGGTAGTGATGATTGTCTTTATCTGAATATCTACACAACAAAGTTGAATCCAACATCACCAAGAGCTGTGATGATGTGGATTCATGGTGGAACATTTGTTTCTGGATCTGCTGATGATTTTTTTTTCGGACCTGATTATTTGATCGAAAAAGACATTGTGCTCGTCACGATAAATTATCGTGTCGGAATTCTAGGTGAGTTAACTTCGAATAACTCGTAAAACTTTATGGACTCAATTATTTTTAATTTTTCATGCTAAAAAGATCCCTTGACTAATTATTTGTTATGATGACCCTACTTTTAGGATTCCTCAATATTGAGGATGAAGAAGCGCCAGGTAACCAAGGACTCAAAGACCAAGTAATGGCGCTGAAGTGGATCCAACAAAATATCACACATTTCGGTGGTGATCCCAATAATGTCACGATCTTTGGACAAAGCGCAGGAGCTGCTTCAGTTCATTACGTATTGCTCTCTCCATTAGCACAAGGTGAAAATTGTTAGTAGCATATGATAGCACTATGGGAAGCGAAATCTCCACAAAAAGAAGTTGACATTTTATGAAGTGAACAAAATAATCGCTTTCGAAAAAACTCCCATTTATGAAAGAAACCAAAGATGTTGGCATGATTGTTCATGATAAAGATCAACATATGATACGTCTACGGTGGACAGTGTGATATAATTCAATTAGGACATATTTCACAATTCATGACCCGTTCAGACAATTTTAGCAACGAGTTAACAGTGGAATGATCTATCAATTCTTCTACTAATTGTAGACACTCATTAATTATTATTCTGGTCTATAGCTACATTTATAAATAGACAATTAAAATTCTTTTCAGGACTGTTTCACAAAGCAATCTTGCAGAGTGGTGTTGCCGCACTCCCTTTGATAGCAGCGCAAAAGCCTGACCCGAAACCAATAGAGATACTCGGTTCCCTATTACACGAGGATGTTTCCGATAAAATAAAATTCGTAAACTATCTACGAACACTTGATGCTCATCATTTGGTCAGGATTGAAGTACAGATGCTGAAGTATCTGGTACATCTCATAACCTGAGTTATCCACAATTCTTTTGGTCTGATCCTGTTATAACTTGTAATCTCTTCTTTTTGTTATAGGATCTCATGATGAATTCGCACCCTTTCGTACCTACACTAGACCTGAAAGCTAACGATCCGTTCTTGACAGTACCAATTGAAGAAGCAGTGAAAAGTGGAATCAAAGTCCCTTGTATATTTGGTTATCTGCCTCATGAAGGATTGATATACGTTGGAGGTATTTATTATTATTTTGTGTGAGCAGTTGTGTAGAGCACTACAATCATCGAACTCTTCCTTATCCAAGCATTATGCTACCACCAAATCTGAATGACAATTGAAGATACTTTGCTTCGCGTATATTACAGTTTTGAAGAATCGATTATGTGATCAGAGGAATCCGAATAAAATGATGTTACATCCATATTCAGCACGATTATTCAAACAATATAATGCAACAGCTGCAGATGCTAAACAGTTTTTCTTTGGTGAGGAAAACATCTCGTCATCCAGTCCTGAAAGAATCCGGGACGTTATCAGTGCAGTTTTCTTCGAGACCCACTTTCATCATATCATCGAAATACAATCAAAGATAACGAATATTCCAATGTACATTTATAGATTTGATTATGAATTCGAGGTGTCAGTTTCCAAAAAACTCTTGGGCGTTACGATGAAAGGTAAATGTCACGGTTGTTCATTGAGTATCGTCTTATGGAAATGTCGTCGTGGAGGAAGATTAGATAGAACCAAAATCGATATCCGACAACATTTTGCGTCCTCACTTCACAAAATTTAACATGGATTATTGCAATTCCGTACTTTTGTTGAAAAAAATTCGGAAATATTGATTGCACATTCATCAAAGGTTTCTGTTGGAACTTGTGAATGTTTCATTTTTTCCCGAATGTTCCTATTCTTGGTTAAATAATTCTAATTTGAAAGCTCGAAATAATTCAAAAATTCAAGCTGAAAATTTCAAATCTGCAGTTAACAATTTGTGACAGATCTATTTATTCCCCAATAATTTATTCCATCTAATCATGACTATCGAATTCATTCATTCCTCATTCAGGTACTTGTCATGGTGATGACATAGGTATGATATTTCTTTCGAAATTGGGGAAAGCCAATAATGAAATAACAATGACCACTAACAATACCGAACATCGTCTTATGCAACAATTCATTGAAATGTGGACGAATTTTGCCAAAACCGGGTACAGTTTCTCTCCATACATCATTTTTCAAAATTTTTATGGTTATGAGCGATTGATTAATCGAATCTTTCATCTCCTTGAAGGAATCCAACGCCAGAAGTAACAAAATTACTTCCCTTCATATGGGAGCCAACTGATAGCTCGAGTAATTTCAAATTTCTGAAGATCGATGCTGAAATTTGTATGGACTCG
Organism: Meteorus sp. PSUC_FEM 10030008; assembly: GCA_018881525.1. Taxonomy (NCBI): domain Eukaryota; kingdom Metazoa; phylum Arthropoda; class Insecta; order Hymenoptera; family Braconidae; genus Meteorus; species Meteorus sp. PSUC_FEM 10030008. The sequence goes on from JABMBR010004352.1 coordinate 22,373, forward strand.
ATGAAAAACATAAATCAACAATTGAGCGAGAGCAAGAGGAAATGAAATTGAGAATTGGAGTTATGATTCAACATTAGCACGTAGTGGTGTTTGGGTAGGACTTGAAAGTAACTAATTCATCAGATTCTTGATTACATGCTCTCCATAAATTGTGAGTGAATTTTGAATTCACTGCTCTTGACTTATCTACTCGTTTTATTTGGTATACGTCTTCCTGATATAAAACGTGTTGTTAATACATAAATGTGTAAGTCGAAAATTGAATTCATGAAGAAATTCTTCACCGCATAGTCAAAGTTCAATGGAATAAGAAACATACAGAAATATTGTGGTTGCATATGCAATACACAGTTGCTCTGCATGGTAAGTGATAGATCAATACGCGCATGAATTGTTTGAACATGACTTATCACTGTAAATAAAAATAATATTGAAAACTTTAATCTATCTGTAACGATTCATTGAAACGTGAAAGTCGATAACATTCTTTATATCCATCTGATTGAGCACGTGATTGCCTTCAAATTATCAATGATGTTATTCCCGACAGCTGATATAGTGGAAAATATTAACGCATGCATGACAGAGGATCTAGAAATATCACTTGACTCATAGCGTGACTCTCACATCGACCGAAAATAACACGAATGCTTTCTCGATTCGGAACTTAGTCTATGATATATAAGCTAGAGCTATCCGGGAATCAGATAGTCAATGCTCGTTTTGATTTGAAACAAAGTAAGTTAACATTAAGGCTCGTATATCGTGATGAGCGTTCATCATGTGAAATAACTTGGTTATCTCTGCTATTACAATTACGAAATCTGAATCGCATGGTATCGTATAAATTTCACCATTTTGAACTTTCATCATGCGAAGCACTCTATGGCGATTTCTGATTCCATCAGTCTGTACAAATTTCAATACAGGAGTTTAGTTTCCAAATGTAACTTGATTAAATCTGAGACTGTTTATTCCCACGATAGAACAGTTTAACTGTTAAGGGAGCAGAGATTTTTAGCGACTTATGATAAGGGAACAGCATTAATGATTGGAATTGAATATTTTTCAATTACTCATGAATCGAAGCCTGTAAGTGAATGACCGAAATGAATGTCGAAACAAAAGTTAGAAATCAATCTACACCTTTCTCTATGTGAAATGAGAAAATTGATGTCAATTCCCTTTTTCAACAAACTTGAATCCTTCGGCTTCCTATACTGATCAGATCTCCCACAATCATGAATCGTCATGTTTCATATGTCTATATATCCATAGATCCACAATGTTTCACAATGATTTGCACAACGTACGAATTCCCAAATTTTCCTGGTTGAATTATGTACTGGAAGAATAGTTATTCCTTTAATTTTCCAGAACGGTGAGATAAGCACATCACCATATCTGCGAGCAATCCAGGATGTATCAGGCTCTACACTTGGTGAGAAATTCAGAACACTCAATAACATCGCAAACAGAATAATTTCAGAGTCTAAAGCCAGTGCTGAAAAGATTGAAGTTCAATCGACACAGGAATTGTCAGAAATCTTAACACCCTTGGTAAGGACAGAAATCGCCGTAACTACCAGGAACACAGATTTGATTGCCAAAACTCTCAGATCGGATGATGCTACAATTTTTAATCGTGCGCTCCGAGCAAAATGGTTCTTTGATGGGACTGTTGAAAGTGTTACTAACGTTGCTTACTTCAAAAATCATGTGCTCTATCCGATATCTGTGAAATTGAACCAATAGCAGTCGAACATGGATGGTTACTGACACAAATAGCTCTTTTCGTCAGTTCTGATGAGGGCGAGAAATTAAGATTGAATTTTAAAAAGTGTAATCCAGTGTTATATCAAGCCTGGGTAACAAACAATAAGAATGATAATATGATAAACTTGGAATCAACTAGGGGATTCAACGAATGGAAGAGGAATCCAGGCAAGATTGAAAGTAATCGGGAGAAGTACTTGCAGGAATGTCAACACAATATTCGCCATAAATATGCTCAGAGATTTATCAGAATATGCCGTTGGCATCAAAATATACCAATCAAATTCGCAGATGCATGTCTTAAAGACGTCATAGAGAATCGAAACCCAAAGGCGTTAATCGTTCTCTCAATATTATTTGAAAGAGCAGTCTTTGAACGTCTGATAATAGAGTTGATATCTACAAAATCAATAACCGATATTGAAGATAAGTGTGATAGAAAAAATTATATGTTAATCCAATCAATACCGAAAACTCTTTCCATTGTGAATCCACCACCGTCTTTGCATATCACCGACCAGTTACATAGAAGAGACGCTTTCCACATCGCGGCAAATTGGGGGACAGTGTTGAATCGGCGAATATCAGTTGAGAGAGTGGAAGACATATATCTCGTTGATCTGATTGGGGCATCGATTCCCCAATTGAAACATGCGATCAGAATTTTTTCAATGATATCTAATATCAGTCAACGTCAGTATCAGTACATGACATTATGGAGGAATACCGAACACCAAACTGGATGTGCTTTGATATTCGATGAAATATTTCACATGTTCATTAATCATCCTGGGGACGAAAAAATATTTAAAACACACTGGGATTGAGAAAATATTTAAAACACTCAAAAAATTTACCAATAATGCGGCTCCGAGATTTGTATGGTCACATATTTCTGAATTGCTTTATCTACCTAAAAATATTACGAATTTTTTCCCCGAGAGGTTGCATCAAGAAATACTCACTACTTATTTCGCAGATTTGTCTATTCTGTGGGAAGTTTCGATTGCAGCTCAATATTATTTGGTCAACAGTTATTTTGTTGAAGTCTTTGGTAAACTTGAACGCAGATTAAACTTTTATTCAAAAATGTTTGTAGATATCTTGAAGAATCGATGGGATTTTCCTGATCCGGAGAGACCCAACGTTTTCCGAGCTAATTTTTTGGTAGATTCACAAATGATCAAGATGTTATTTCATTTAGAAAATGATGTGATCAGACAGGAGTTCATTGATGTTACATTAAAGTCTTCTCTCCGTGCTAAATCCTTTACAAGCCCCTTCATTTTCTTCCTCTTACCAGTTTGCGTTTCTGTATCGTTATCCTGATATGTTGAGAGAAGAATATGTAGACGAGATCGTCAAAAAGATGCCGGAGTTAGTCGATACGTTTGGTGAAGGATTTATTTCTACTCTCGGTGTATCATTAAGCGAATGTCTGCAGCTTTTCTGTCAAAATTACGACACACAAAGTGAGAACACGTTATTCATAATAGAAAAATTACTAGAATTGAAGAATGAGCTAACAATGCTGTTGGCATCAGCGATTACAATACCAAAAAATCCTGGAATCGCTAGTGAACGTTATACGACTCTCCTTCGAACCCTACATCAACAAGGAAATCCAACCGCAGTTGCTGTTGCTGCCATGCTGATCAATTCTCGTGGTTATCACGATATATCCTAACTGAAACTCGAATTTTTCTCGAATTGTAACTACTTGATGTAATAAAATTTTCATTTTTTTTCAACAAGTATTGAATCATTCACCTTTACATTTCTGTGTCCATGTATATGCATGAAAATGAACTTTACAACTGATTTTGTTATTGGCATCTGAATTTTGATGGGAAGTCTAATGTCAAGAGAGATGATAGATCGAATCTAATCGCTTTTGATACTAAATATTTCGATGTATTATTAAGGAGGTCCTTCCGCCGCCAATGTAAAATAAAAATATTAGATTATGAATAAATTGAAATTTTTTCTAATAGTTGAAGTCCTTATTTATGCAATAGTAAGGTTTTAATTATAGTTTACCGGACAAATTT
>JABMBR010004353.1:0-26191 GCA_018881525.1 Meteorus sp. PSUC_FEM 10030008
TGTGCGCAGTGGGTAAGAGTGCGCAAATACATTAGTCAGATATATACTACTAATACTTTTGCGTACTCTTACCCACTACGCACAGTTACCCCACATGACTCTATATAAAATCAAGAAAACACTTGGAATTATCAATCTGGGATCGGTTTCGAAAATTCCGATTGATTTTATATGCAATTGGAGATTACGATGGAAAAGATTTTTTTATGTTGTAATCACTTTTATGCTTGGACATTGACGTATAAACTAATAGCAGCACTTACGACTGTTCAACTGCACAAAAGAACGCAATGTCAACTTTATATACAAAATTCAAGTGATAAATTAAATTATCTCAATGTTTTCTTGTTTCAGTATCGAGGTGTACGAAAAGTTTGTCCTGTATGTGGTGGTGCCAATGCCATTCCTTGCATTTCCTGTCATGGCAGCAAAAAATCGTGGCGTTGGAATGGATTTTTGAATGAAGTTTTCGCCCTGAGGTGCATGAATTGTGATGAAGTTGGTCTGATTCGTTGTCCAAGTTGCTGAAACTCGATTTTAATTTTATCAATAATTCAATTTTTTTATTTACTTTCTTTTTCTTTTCATATTACTTCAGTTATGAAATTTCATGCAATTTTTTCGAACTTCTTTATTACTTTATCGAGAATCAATTAGAAGCGCATCAATCTATGAATTTCAATTTATTTAGTTGCCTCTCCCTTTTCTTTCATACATAATAACTCCATGTATAGACTAATTCAAATACATATTCAACCGCAACGATATTGATAGAATTTGTCACAAATATTTGCATGAATATAAATATACATAACAGAGAGTGTGTTGTTGGTATATAGAGAACGATTAATCGAGAAAATGTACAATTACAATCATGATTTAAGATGAAAGGAAAAATACCATTTTCCGTTTATTGTAAACATTTAAATTGAATGTATCTTGATATGCGTAAAGAAAAAAATGTATCGTCATTGATATGATAACCAGGGAAGATTTCATCGTAATGTAAGGAATATTGAATGAAAATAAACACATGAAACATTTATACATCAATTAATGTTCTGACAAACTGTTTCCATGCCCATCCTATGATAGATAGGTATATCAAAATTGTGATCACAAGTGATGTAAGTATGGAAGAACACTGAGACGTAGAAAATTTTTTTGAGACATCATCGTACACGAGATGGCTAGAACATTCAATGACAAATATGAGAAGAGACTCAACATTCAGCATTGGATAATGAAGTGCCAGTTTTCTCATTTAGAAACAACATACTTTGCATATGAAGAATTTGATATAAATTCGAGTCGATATTTTATGAGTCGATCTGGCCCAGAATTTAATTGACCATAGGCAATATCAGGAACCATCAATTTCCATATCTGGATCATTGCTGCTCCACGTGGACAGTTTATTGACGAGTGAAATAAAATTGAGGATGAACAGTCGTTTATTCAGAAAAATTTTTCAATATAGCATAGAATTGAGAGTCAGGAAATCTTGAATATGAAAACCCAATTGTTTAAGCTATTGAGGGGAAGATTAATATAACACAGTTGAGAATTTTATGGATGGAATAATCATGCCGACTGTGAATTCGTGATAGAATACTTTGTGTATTGGATTCATTCCACATAAAATTGCAAAGTAAACTTCAAGGAAAAAATGTTTATTCATCAAAAAGTCATGGCGAAGACCGTGAAGTAAGGTGAGAACTTCGGCACAATAAATAAGAAACAAGGTAAGACTCTTCGAGTTCGCGTTCATCCGCTCATCAATTACCAAACTCTGAATTAGTAACAGAAGTTTTCATATAGAACATACGCTGTAATGCGCGAAAGATTCTGTCCATCCAATCGCGAAATGAAAAAAGCTTCATACAAAAATTTGATCACACGAGAAGCAGTGGGGGGTTTGTGAGTAATAATGCATCGATTTTGTGTGTTCATCCTCTTCTGCTTCGATGATTACACTCGAATAGAGCTACAGAGTTTTGCCTGTGTATTTCAAGGTTTTATGAAAGCTCTGGTACGAGCTTTTTGCTGCAGTCCAGAGATGTTGTATCGAGGGTCACGCCGCAGCAACATATACATACAAAGTATAGATGTACTGTGAAAAATACACACATATATATTAATACTACGCAGTGACTGGCATCGTGTCGGATCAATATAAAACCAAAATGAAATACAGCAACAAATGTGTGAAAATAACAAAAAATAGATTAATAAAAAGAGAGTCAACAAATGATTGTTACGACTGGGATAAAAAATGATACGAAGTGGAAAGAAAAAAAATGAAAAGTAAGTAAAGTTCTAACGCATGCGCACAACTCATGATATGTATAAATTTATATAGATGAAATGACCTGTAGCGAATACGTAGCCAGCTTTAGTGTTGCGTGCAACAAGTATACCGTGTGTTGCTCTATGCAGACAAAGCGTCGCGTGGCCACCGACCAGAATAGAATAGGGAGGCAGGAGAGGGTTGATGATTCCAGAGTGAGAGGGACAGCGAGGAATAGCACGAGTTGAGGGCAAGAAAGCAGTGGGAGATGGGTGATCAGGGCAGCACCGGGGAATGGTGAGAATTTGCAGGGTCAAATAACGACCTTGACTGCAAATATGGGCGGGGAAAGGTGTGTGAGTTTAGCTCTCGAATACTCTCTGGCCCTTTTGCGGTTGCCGGGACCTCGACTGTCATCCCCAGCTGTATCTAATGTTCACACTCACTATTGAAGATTAATTTTTTGTCCGTTTTACATTTTATCGTTATCGCCTGTCTTTTTCAGTACATTGTGAGCGGTTTCCCGAACATTTTGGTTGTAGATATATCGTGGGTGATACGAGCAGCGCTACATTGGAATATTCCGTTGTATTTTCCAATTGTTGTGACCGTAGATAATAAATTTGGAAAGTTTGATGCATGGCTTTTACCATAGTGAACTTCTCTTTGTTCAGACAACGTTCCGGGCAGACAGTTACTCTAATTCGATTCCATATCTCCAACTGAATAATTTGGACCGATTTCCTGCAGTTTATTTATTGAGAAATGTAATTGATGTGGTTGAAAAATAACAAAATTTTTTGCTCTTCAGATGCACATTTGCCAGCACGATGCGCGGATAATTCTCGCTGTCACTTTGGATCTCCTAAAGTTTCCTATTTTGCTACCATTGTCACATATACGAACCTCTCAAACTGAGTCTCTGTGAGATATTGAAACGTTGTATGTTCAACATCTGCAATAATATTATCACATATCATAGATTCATGCGAGACTGCATACAGGTAGTCGAGGTGAGCGAAAGATGTTTGAGATGAACAGAGAGGAATGGGAAAATGAAATTGAAAAATCAAAAAGAAGACAGAGGAAATGCATGATGGAAGTACTGAACGACAGCGCAAGAGGATTCAAAAATGCGAGTGAACTCAATGTAATGGGAGAGTTTTCTGGTTGTACGAATATATAATGTGAGAGTAGAAAATAGCGGGGTAGAGAAGCGTGAGGGAGAGAAATGGGTAGAGACACGCGGCAACATTGGCCGCAACGGCCGAGACCTTCACCGAGACCCAGTTGGTCGACATTGCCCCTGCGGGTTGTATTTGTGCCGCACCCCATCCTCCACCGAGAGTCTTCTCTTTCTCTCCTCATCCCTCTTTACCACTCATCGCTTCCATCCTGGCAACTCACCCTTCATACCTCATACGATGCCTTCTCATACTATTTCGACGTATTATATATGTTGTGCGGTCCAACACACGACGCACATTTGTAGCCTGAAGGCCCAACTTCGTCCCCTGCATTGACTCTCTCCTGGGCTCTTTGCACACACTCACCATCCTCTTTACGTCACTCTCGCAACAACTGTTGGCTCGTGGCAGGAACAAAACGCAGGCGCGAACGCAGACGCAAGTATTCCAGACTTTTGCTGATGCCCGAGTGTCCTCCGAAAACGCCAGACGACGCGACGGCACTGATCGAGTATACAAGAAAGCGCGACTCATATGTACTTAATTTATGAGCAATTGTATATGCAATTAGAATTACTCAGTAATACTCAGTAATTTCATTTCGACTAATAAAAGAAGAATAATTAACAAAAAAGCCGGATAGATATTTAAAAATATTGTTCGACGAAACGAACATAACAATTGGATAATTAGTTCGTAAGGTAAATTTTCGTTTTTTTATTGATATTATTACTTTTATCCATCTCGTTGCGGTTTCACCGCGACATGGGAGTATTGAAAACGGCCTCCGAGAGTATACTCGAGGAGTCTGTAGTACCGAGCGAGGAAGCCAGTCATTCATTGTTGGGTCATGCCGGTGAGTTTAATTGTTGTCATTAATATAAAGAAATTTTATTTTTCTCACTTGAGAATTTCTACGTTGCTCGAAAAAGAAAAATTTATATCACAGAATTTTCTCTCTGCATTTCGTGATTAAATCAAAAAACAACTTCTTGTTCCGACACAAATTGTGTCAGAAGACAACGACAATAAAAGGGGTGAATTTATGCATTTGTGTATTTTTATCCTTCTTGTTTTTTCTTTTTTATATGTGTACTCACTCAAGCGCACTCCACAGTCATAACGTCGGGTTATTTGTTGACCGTAAAAACTTCAGACGATCGTTGGTGGAGTCACTTTTAAAGTTGATGTCACTAAATCAAAGCGCGATCCTATACAACATTGCTCCCTGCTAACAGGTGTTTGCATATACAGATATACCCAACCAGTATATACATACGATATGGATAATTCTGTTCATATCGAGGTTTACGTATTTAATAACAAAATCAAGTAAGCAAAATCGCAAAAGAAAAAATGTTCAATAACTCATCGAATTAGTCTACATCAAGAATTATGACACAATATATATCGAAATTTATCCAGTCAAATCCGCAATGACAATTATTTATTGATCTTTTTATGGAAGAATGAAAATTCGCTTTTTTCTTTAATTCTAGTCCTTAAATTTCGTTACGGGAATACGGAAACCATCCTGAAAAATTATCGGGGAAATGTAAAAGGAAGTTTACATCAACTTCATGTCAATACGATTAGTCAATAGCGAGCATCCAGCTCCTGTTCTCAATTCATATCAAAGTCGATGATAATTCATGAAAAAAATTAAGGTGATAGTTAATGGAGTCCTTGATTTTGAGAAGCTCATGCTGTATTAGAGTCGTGAAACAACATGGAATTACTGGCCTTGACCCTATGGCGCCCACGCAGCTCGATACGGAAGGCTTTCGCATTCATACAGGCGTGTGTTGTTCATGGTGAAAGCGGCACAACTTCAAATAATCCTCCCATCAATAAAAGAAACAGAAATTGATCTTTTAATTGTCACATTTTATTTGACAATTGAAATAATTGATTAATGCATTGATATTTTAGCATCAAATTCATTTCGTTTATTCTCTGTAACAATATTGCGTGAACGTTTGCGCACAATGACAAAAACTATTCTGGACTGAACGGTTGCGACGCAAAATTCTATAAATAACTCAACACAAAATTTGAAATATGTATAGGTTATATATAGGAACAAATGGATATTTATGTGGAAAGTAATGTGGTGATATATATGGGTGCATCAGGGGACACGAATCACGGTCACCGTATAATTAAATATATTCAATGTCACTCATTGGAAAAGTTATTTATTTATTCATGAATGGATAAAATAAATTGTGATGAATATTTGTTATTCAAGCTTATGTGATTTGATTTGATTTATCAAATTCTCTATGGTAGGTTGAGGAGTATTCTCAATTCGCGACTGCACATTCACATAAAGTACATACAAATTCGAAGTTGGATTTAATAACTCGAACATTTTAATTATGGGAAACAATGTTGAAGTACTTTTCTTTCTTTCATTGGGAGGCAATTGTTACTCATAATTAGCGAGCGCAATGCATTCAAAGAATTCATTAAATTTTTTAGAGTCATCTCAAAATATAATTGGAAACTGATAACAAAGGCGCGCAATATAATTCATTTCGTATTTAGTAGCAAATTTTGAAACCTTCCAATAAACATGACGGTTCAGTTAAACTATTCGCAACGGAAATTGCTCCTTTGTGATTTGGGCTTTACTCTCGCATTCGCTGAATGCTGTTGAAATTAATTCAATCTGTCGTAATCATTCTGGTATTCGTCAAAATCTCGTAATACATCTGCATGCAATATGAGATTTGTTACCCAACTTCTTCATCAATATTACACATGAATACATTATAAAAGCCCGGAGGCTTAATATAGAAACTTGTAGTTTCTGTTCAACAGCATGGTATCTTAGAATTGGAAAGTTGTTGGTCTATGGTATTCACTTTCGTGTAATTTTAGGACAAGGTTATATTAACGCAAAACGTATTTAGTTTGAGTGTGAGAACGGAAATGGTATATGAGATATTTAGGAAACTGTATCCATGACAAGTAATTATTGTTAGTTGGCAGTTCATGTTGGATATTCTATGATGGGTAATTCTTCCATTTTGCAACCGAAAACAAATTTCTCTCATTCAAGAATGAATTCCCAAAAGTCAGTTTCCTTCTCCATTTTTTATTATGATTGCAAATTCGATCATGTCAGGAATTTGATAACGCGATCCTCCTTGGTGACGTAATTTATAGAAAAATATAGAAACTGTCAGTGAATGCCCAAATGCTGCATATTCAATTTCGTTCTCTTCGACAGGGTGTTTTTGTCACCATTGTGCCTTTTTTTATCGATTCAACATGAACGACTTGTCGCTCGCACATTAATTTATCGTTTTAATCCGACCCCTCCAACATTTTCCCTTCAGAATTGTTTTTGAATAGAAACTCTGCCTGTATAAAGAAATAATAAATTAATATTATCACTGTGTCGTGGATGTGGCTGTCATTAATAATAAGATTTTATTGATCACTCAACGCCTTGTCATTGTGAAAAAGTTATAGAAGATAAAATATTCTCAATTATTTTCTGATCATTCCCAAAACAAGTCTCTATTCTCGTTTTTCATATCAATGTGCGGAATATCTTTTTTCAAAATTTTTAAAATTGAAGAAATCGTGCAACCTCCAATTGATATGAATGAAAAAAATATGACAAGTTCATCTTTTATTCACACAATAACCAACCGGGAAGAGAGTTTATATATTATTGATTGTTACACAATATTTGACCGATTTCAAGGACACGTCCCAGTTTCTCGGAGCGTCCTCGCTCTCAAAACTTTGCTCCTGGACGTGCATTTCGCTCTTTACATACATAAACATTGAAATCTTCATATCTATCTACCTACTTATGCAGTAACCTACTCTTCGTACTGACATGCATATGAATCCACAGTGAACGTGGGTTTATACAATTGTACAAGACTCGTCAACTCATTATCAATGATCTCTTTTGGTGAACTAATAAAAATTTATTATTGTTGGTATTATTGTTCACTTCGTCATTTGCTCCTCTCGATACGCTCATTATGATTATTGCACGTCATAACTAATTTATGATCACAATTGCATCGGAGAGAAAAATGAATTGTGATACATCCCATTTATACAGTGTAAGTTAACCGTATCACTTCAATATAAAAAATATTTTTACATTGATTTAATTATGATCATAAATATTAACGGAATTCAATATTGCTCGGAACATAAATGAATTTTAACCAATTCTTCAGATAATTGACGACTACTGATTGTCAATTATAGCGATCAATTCATCCATCCGCTGCTATACACTTAATACAATTCAGTTGTATTAGATGAGGTGTTTCAATAAATATCGAGAAATTAGAAAAGACTGAATAATCGATGTAGAGGATTGTACAATTTCAATAGTCAATGCATTATCATATTCCCAGCGAATAAATTCGGTAGTATCGCTAATTTAATTATCCGCACATTATTAATCTACTGATGTGAACCAAGTAAAGATTCTTTCCTCTTCCAAATATTCAATAGATAAAATATAATGGCTAACCCTCTACTGATTGCTCTATGAATCAGAACGAGGGAAAAATATTCAAATTCAAAGAATGTGAAAGTTTGTCTCTGTGGTCGATATTCCTGTTTTGTCGATTATTGATGTTAGATCTGATTGAGGGCGATTTTAGTTATAAGATGCGATAAATATGGGAAAAAAAATATTTGATAATTTTCTGATGAAAACACTGTTACAATTTGATACATACTCGTGAATAAATTGATGATGGGCACGAATAGATGAGTATCGATTGTAATAGAAATATGTGACCTTGCTCTCTTGTTTATGCATTTTTTTCCTCTCATAGTGATTATATTATATTTTATATATTATATAGGGTGTGAGGGTGGAAATAGAAATGGGGAGAAAACAGGGGTGAAATAAGGGAAGTGTGAAAGGAAATATATGTTCACAATCGAATGCGATAAATTAGTCGCTTTGAGATGTTCTATGGAAATAATATGACGCATGGCGGTTAGTTTGATTCCACTCTATCAATTTTCTGTGAGGAGTGAGGGCGCTGCTCATTTGTGGATATTCAATCACTGATTTTATGGAAGAGCCATGAACTAATAGAGAAAGAAATTAAATATTGACAGTCTATAAGATAGTTGGTGGATGATGATCATGTTTTGTACTTTGTATTTCGGATAACTGAAATGCTGACCAATATTAAATCACGATTTTTATATTAAATAGGAATCAAAACGTAGTCTTTATCGTCACATAAATTCTCAATAAAAACATATTGAAGAAGTGGAAGTGGATAAGGTCAGATATGGTCAGCCAGAACAATGAGCTCTTCACAATAATTAAACCGCATGAGAGTCTATGGGGAACAGATTGTCTTATAAATGTAGTCACAGAATCATTACGGGAATACAAGAATGATACATAGGTGATCGTTCAAGGAGATAATGGCCTTACAGTACTCTTTTCATAATATCAATTGAGAAAGAACCCTTGAAATCGTCTATGGACGAGTAATATTCTATTGAATATCAGGCATTTCATCTTCGATATGAAACACTCGAGCTGGTATATTTCGTTATATTGTTTGATGAAGATGAGGTTGTTAAGATGACACTAAATCGTTTTTGATTGAAATATTGAGGATGGCTGTGTCGGAGTATATGCAAAAGCAAGAAAATGGATATAAAGCCGGGAATTGTATAGTCGGAAGAAACTTTGATTCAAATGAACCTTGAGCAGCGATATCAAAAAAGATACCGATGCGAAAAAACCCTGGAATCATTTGACACATGTATCCGATACGGTGAATTCTCAACAGTATCGTTTGACACTTCTTCAATGATGACAAAAGATATTTCTCGAATTTTAGTTGGCGAGTGAGAATAATATTGGATCGATTGACGATATGACAACGTGAAAAATAGGAAAAAAATTGAGCAAGGACTTACGAGGAAATCTACTGGATCGTCAGATTTAATTCGTGCCACTTCAAAGAGTCCTTGTGTCAATGTCGGAAACACGTGCTGAACAAGATACAAACGGAGTGGCTCAGAGAGTTCTCGTAAAATAGTTTCCTCATCTTCAACAATCTTTTCCAGTTGAAGTGTCTGTTAAATGGGAGGAAAAATTGTTGATACTGGAAAAATTACCATGATCAAGATCTTACCCACTCCAACATAAACTTGTCGTACTTTCGTTTCTCCTCGTGAAATTGCTTCTCTCTCGTTACGTCATTGCTCGGTGAAATGGTTAACAACTCAGTTTCGACACGTGCTGGCATCCTATTCATTTCCGTAACATTCATTTGCGCCCCTGATCAAAGTAAAGGCGCTTAATAGTTGCCATCGTTAAAGTTTCAGCTTCAGGTGCGCACAATCCTTCGATTGAATATTGACACCGTAAGAGGAAGTGATCACTCAGCGAATAATAATATTCATAAATTTTACCATATTTATATTCTTACAATTGCGAAATGAAAAGGGATGAGAAAGAGTTAAACTTTAGTTGATATCTAAGTGAAAAACTCCATTTAGAAATATTTCCTTTAATGATAATGGAAACTCGAAAATAAATTGATGAGATTATAGGGAAGGAAAATATGAAAAACTTTCAGAAACATATCAACGAGGTAGACAGGAATATACTTGACATGGAATTTAGATATGAAATGAGGAAAGATTACCACAATTCCGTGGCTCGCCTAATGCTTCAACACATCCTTGAAATGATGTTTGCATCTCTGGACTATCAACAGCAATGGGAATGAAGAGAATTGGTACTGCATTCTGAACGAAAAAGTTCAGCACATTCCCATCAGCATCTTCATTTTGTTCCCTGAAATATTTCATTGGGGAATATCAAGAGGATGATGAATTGGAACCAAAAAACTGATGGGATATGAAGTTGATGATAATAAAATGATGTAGATAAATTGTTATTCCTGATAGGATGAATGTGCGAATCGATAAATACTGGAATATGTGTGTACACAACCTGTATTTCTTAAGGCGTCTTAGTATAGTCTCTATGTTGTGGTTGGTCCGTTGTGCTTCTCGTTCTGGTAAGTCTATGACGCGCTCTATCAAAAATTTATCACATGCCTCTAACACGATCACCAATTGTGGCATAATATCCAAACATTCGCTATCGATTCGGGTTCCCCAATCCATGTCATCATTTTGCGTGTTATTCATCGGTGAAAAATCACCGAAAAGCTTTTTGGCTTGAATTGACGTCTTGGGATAGTCATCCAGAACATATCCATTATTCAGACACGCTTTTGACGACAAGTGTTCATAAAAAATCCTTCAAACGAATATAGAAGTGGTATGTGACCAATAATAGAACGAAAATGGTACTACAATGTCTGATATCCCACTTTTATGTATGGAGAAGTAATGTGATGCAATGAAAGTGACAAAATATTTTGAAACGAGGGGGTAGTTTGTGTATAATTGAACTGTTTCTTACTTGTTCAACAAATGGTCGTCTAGACGACCGCAATTCTTCGACAGATTGTAACGAATTTCATTCAATTGATCCATAAGTTCAATTTTGTTGGGGACGCAATTGTCATGAACCAATCCAGATGATCCATCATTCATCTTATCTGCTCCCGTGATATTAACATCAATATTTTTACCATTTATGGGGGTTATCCTCTCAACAGTACTGGTCTTATCATAATAAAAATTCCATTATCCCAGGGAATTAATTTATCATGATTTTTCAGAGAATGATAATGAGTCCGAGAATACGAATATTGTGCCAAATTTACTAATATTTGAATTGACTCAACTAAGCATTGTAGAGTATCAGCTATCAATGATTCTTCATTTAGGTAGGAATTGTGATAATAATTTGCTAGACGTTGAGACAATGTGGTTTTCCCAACAGCAGGTGGACCAACAACAACCACTTTCACTGGTAACATATTGTGAAATTTTCTGTACTCCTTGACGACATTGTGAAAATCTATCTCAAACGTGACATTAGATTGTAAACAATTGTCTAATGTATATGCCGGCTCAATGTTCACATCAACAGTCATCATATCAAAATCTTTGGGTGTTATATCTGAGGATTGAACCGATTCGTTGATATTCAGTTGCTTAATTTCACCACTAGCAAAAGCCCGACTTATTTTCTATATGAACAAAATTGAATTGTAAGTTTTGATTTTGACGCAATGACTACAATTCTGATAATACTTCACGAAAATATAAGCAATGAAATTCCACTTTACCTGGATGATTGTTGCCTGAGAAATGAGTTCCAGCTCGGTAGCAACAACATATTGCAATTTTTCGGGCCAATGCTGCAGAATTGAATGCACAATACTGCACACAGAAACGTGAGTAGACGGAAATATGAAACAATGATACGCAATGAAATGGAGTAACATGGAAAATCGAGAAAGGATAGTACAAAATAGAAATGGTGTTGAGAAGACGGAAAACTCTGCAATCATGATGAAAGTCTTTCCAATTCCTCTTCAAAATTAGAATCAAATCAACACACCTTACAAGCTGTGTAATATGCAATAGTGGAATATTATTCTTTCCATCACCAAAGACAACTAAAGATTTGGAATCATCACGTGCTAATTGAAACAAGAAATTCAGTGGTCCTCCCTCGTCACCATAAGTAATCCCACAACATAGCACAAGCGTTTTGAATACCGTGGATACACTAAAATATTTTTTCATCATGAGAACATCATTTTCGCAGTGCAGATGCTGCATGAAATTCTGATGTGCTATTCGTTTGGCATAATCCGCTTCAGTAAATGGTGCATTTGGATTCTCGGGATCTAAGCTCTTTGTTTGTGCCCATGTCATGATGTTAGATATCAACATAAAAAATCGAATGTCTTTCGTGTTGAAATCATTCAAAGAGCCGTTTGACTTTGATAAATGTTCCAATTCTCTGGCAATCGCTACGCAAAGAGAAGAGATTTTATCGCACTCTTCATTCATTGTTAACATGAACAAATGAGGTCTCAGCATGGTATGCTTTGACGTATATTGTTTCACAGACCTTTGACTGACCAACTTGCTAACTCTATTTGATCATCATCGAAGCTAATGTCATAAATGATATATCCACAGCACATCAGTTCGTTTAATAATATTTCTCTGTTACCCACATCAATTATACGCACACCTTTGGGTACTTGGCTCTTGATCAAAACGACAAATTAATAAATCTGTACACAGATTCGTGAATCGAGTTTGCGAAGTTAGAAATGACAATTGGTGACGCGGTATGTTATTGTTGGAATGGGAATAGAGACTTTTGTAATGTGTAATCAAATTATTTACTTCTTTATTGCTAACTGTGCCTATAATTTCATAGTTTCTAGTCAGTTGGTCTCCGGATGTCGTTCTCATTGCTGACGATGAATCAACCACTTGGAAGTCATTTGTTACACCATGACTGGTCATATTGTCTTCGTCTGTATTTGTTGATTTGTTCGGTTGACAGTAAGAATGCACCAATAAAAACTGTAGGCACATAAAGTAGACAATTTTTGCCAGAGTGGAACCATCAAGCAATGTAACTGTATACCATAATCCGAGCCATCACAATATTTATTATCTTTATTAGTTGATCGATATATTGTAACGAGATTATGTGAGTAATCCTGAAGGTACATATAAACTTTTTTTTTCATCTATCAATACATGTTACTCATAATATATGTGATAGACATTGTAACGTATAAAATGTCAACACACAGAAATACACATAAATGCCGAAATGAATTGGAACTTTTTCTTCGCTTCGTCTTGTTTTTTATGTGATGCGAAGTGTCTGGCTGGAATTTAGAAGATATATTATGAATTGAGGTAGGACTTACGTCGGCTAATTTTTTTCCGTGGTAACTGTCAACATGATTGATAAAGACGCGCCATGGTTTGAAGGTCAATTGTGAGGCGGTATTTTCTGAGGCGTTTTTATTTTTTATCTTGAGCAATCCATTCATTTCAATTTTTCTCATGTTGGCTGATATTATTGTATTGGTATACTCTAAGTGGAAAGCTGTAGTCAACAGCCAGACCGTGCTTATGATTGTTTGGGAACATCTACTTGAAAACTTCTGTACGGTGTATCACTCGCTGAGGGTATCTTCGAGCACAATGTCTCTTTTTGTGGCGATTCTCAACTTTTTTGTGTCTGACAGCATATTCGTTCGAAGAACGTGTAAAATGCACGCATACGTGAGCTTCATATGTTCGATGACATGAGATACATTTCAAATTTGATAACAAGACGTCGTTGACACGTCTGAAGACAGTCATGAATTTATTAATTTCCTTCAACTTTTTCAATTCTGATCTTATCATGTGATAGAGAGGTTATCAATTATCGAATGGAGACTACCGGCGCTGATATTTTTTCATGAGTCATAATGTTCAATTGCAGATTAATCGTGATTAGTTGAAATTCGATCGCATATTAGTCGAGTGTGATGACGATTTTTACAGTACTTTGAACATATGTCCATAAACTGTGCTGAGATTCATAATAATGAACAAGGTCAAAGAGTTCAACTTATTTACCCCTTGTGGTGAGTTTTATAGTACAACAGTGATGATTCATGACTACATCAACTTGATAAGGGTCACTACAGAAGAGACCTGTATACAAATTTCAGTATGTTCCATATGTCACGTATAATCTTCTCAAATGTTAGAGCTTGTATTCAGGGATTCTCGCATGTCAATTACGATACATGAAGTTCGCAATCATTGCGGATTCGAAAAAAATGTATAGAACTTCTGCTTTGCATAATATGCCATGCCAGCACGATGAAAGAAGAATTTGAAATAAGGTTGATAATGTTTGAATATACCAAGAGAAATTAGGAATTCGTAACCAAGCGGTCACAGTATGAACTGAGAGTTTATACTGAAAAATTCAGCTCTTTCATTCAGTGTAGATATTCAATCAGTCATTCGGAGAAATAAATAATAAATTCACTAGTGTGATTTTTTACATCATAATTTATTAAATAATCGCAAACGTTGTTCTTCTGTTCGAAATGGGTGAAAATGTTACGATTTTCGAAACGTTATGCCATTCTTCAATCTAAGACAATTTTAATTATTCCATTCATTCTTTGGGGATTTGTATTATTCTCTAAATGGTAGCAACTTCCACTACATTGCCCGTTGCAGCTCTCCCAGAGAGTAAAGATGCGATCATCAGTGTGAAAATCATTGATTCATCTCTGCTGGCACATCCGTCAATTGTCTTTATCTTTTGATTTCACAATGAAAATCCACTCGTGAAATGTGGCGTGAGAAAAAGTTTCCTCTTCAAAAGAAACCTGATATTTCTCTCGCTTCGTCTTCACTCTTTGTTCTTCCACCTCCTATTCTCTCCTCAGCATCACTGAAATATTTATAGATATACCGGGGCATCCATATAACGGTCATGGCTTGGCCGTGACACAGAATACTCCATACTCGTTGATACGATGATTCTCCAAAGAATCCGGAAGGTCATGGACACAAGAGACTAAGCAAAAGAAAATCTAAAAAACGCAACCAATCTCGAATAGCAAACAGAATAAGGCTCTATATGGAAAATTCAATCAATACTGAAACACCAATATGTGCTCAGTCGATGCCTTACAAATAAATTTATGAATAAATATGAATTAGAACATTTAGATCAATTAAATTGAAACTTCTTTTTAGTTGAGGATATTTTGAGTAGGATATTGCTGTGTTACTGCACACAAACTTCAACTCTTCACATATTTTCGTTTTCGTCCATTCCGAATGAGATGTCAAAGTACTCTAATTGATTAAGTTCGGATGTTCCTTAAATTCACTACATTGTTTAGCGTTTAACAAATCTCTTGTTCTGACCTGTACTGCGACTTTGTTCGAGTGAACAGCTAAACTCAACTATTTTCTAATGAAAGTGCTACAACTAACCACAGACCATGGATTGATTATGATGCAGGATCAAGTTTCAAGGAGCACACAAAGTACTATACAAACAAATCTTCTCTAAGACCAAATTGCCTTGACATTGTCGATAAATTGAAGTATTTAATCTATTGATGTGATGTAGTTCTGAAGTAATTCATTACCTGAAGACCAGCACGATTCAAGTAAGAATGTCTGATGTATTAAATGAAAAACAGAAAATCATTCGGAATACCAACTATCCCACCAACAACTCCCACAATTATCGTGTTATACTAATTCACATAGGAAGTTACCACAATCAGTATCTCGACAGAAAGTAGATGACAATAGCGAGACTTAGGAGTATCATGTACGAATCATTCCGATATGTTTACTTTTTGATGATTTGAGGTATGACACCATGAAACTGGGAATTAACAATACGAGATATAAGTTGCGAATCGTTCAATGGAGAATTATTGAAGGTTCCCCCACTAAACTGAAAAATCATTCTCCGATACACTTAACGAAATGATGGAATGAAGAATAAGCACAAAAACAATTCTCAGGGAGTAAGTTAGTGCTGATATGAATTTCATGCGACATTATATTTGTTGAAGGGAACCAGACATTGATAAAGGACAACACAGCAATAAAGATTCCAGCAAATTCAGGACAAATTATTCATCATCAGCTGCTTCATCAATTTGATATTTAAAAATTCGACTTTATGTAACGTAATATACATAGAATGTCTTTAAATAGAGTTTGCGAATGACTGTTGTTAATGCGTCGCAATCAAAAGCTTCCACGAGCGGAATGAAAATGCAATCAAGAAACTTTGATTCGTTGATACTTCTCCACTTCTCTGTCTTCAAGAACTATATATGTGAAATTCAATCCAGCATGAAGTTAGAAATAACTTATCTATCCAAATCATGATTACTGCGAAGAAACATTGTTCATTTTATATCGCAGTGTGCAGTTGATGAACTATCATTCACTCACAGGCCTAAATTATTCACAATGAATCCACCGAAAATTTCACTAATCCAACCGACTGATGTTGGGATCGATTTAGAAGGAGCAGTCGATGAGACAGAAATTTAGAGATAGAGGGACAGAAATGTTTAACGCAACGATGAAATCTCCAATTCTTGATCTACATGCAAACATTTTCATTCGTTCATACTATTGACTGACTCAACCGTGTCCAGACTACTACATACTCGACACGCGCGTTACTTTTTCACTCGTCATAGCTACGATACATCATTTGCCCCATTATGTCCAACATTAACTGACTATGCTTTACACACAAGATCGAGCAATTCTACGGTAGGTTGAGCTCCGCTCAGTACATTGGCAATTAAATCGGGTAATTCATGGTATCATATGGCCTTGTAGCATAAGCCTTTGCTTCGAAATGAGAATTTACGTCTACGATAATTGTGACCACACTCGTGTTTATTGATTTAGTGATTCACTAGAAATCCAGTAATAATAATTTATTGTCATTAATCATTGATGATGATAATTTGAATGAAATACTCTGTTTGACTCAATAAACGTTTTTTATGCTTTAATTAATGTTTGCAGAAGAGTGGAGCGAGAGTTTTTCTTATCAGCTATTAATTGGAACAGGAGTAGCACTTATGGCTCTTGTTTTACTTGCCGCTGTGAGCTTCCAATGTTCTTCTACGTGGAAATGGTTAATGGGTGTGGCTAGACAAGACAGCAATGATGGCACTGATGGGGATTCAAATCAACACAATGCCATACGTAT
This sequence comes from Meteorus sp. PSUC_FEM 10030008, assembly GCA_018881525.1. NCBI lineage: Eukaryota > Metazoa > Arthropoda > Insecta > Hymenoptera > Braconidae > Meteorus > Meteorus sp. PSUC_FEM 10030008. The sequence goes on from JABMBR010004353.1 coordinate 17,183, forward strand.
TAGTCACTCCTTACCTGATTTACAATCAGAGCCAATCACTCATGAATATATTCAAGAACAGAAAGAGAATAAAAAAGTGAGGAGTTCGGTTATCATTAGTATAATGGAATCTATGAATGTGTTTATTTATTCATACATTTATTTGGCTAAAGTTTACTATGAGAATATATGTGATGAAAATGATTACAGTGAATGTTTCATTGGAAATAATTAACGCCATCATTTTTTCTTAGGTCTTGCGCCAAACAACTTTGCCTATTGTACCAACTAGACATCAAACATTTCAACGTCAATTGTCACATCGTCTTGATCTACCGAATATTAAATTCAGTATTTGTAGCTTGGAAAATAGAAGCGATTCAAGCCTTGGATTGATCAAGGTAAGGAAAATATATTCGAGGTAATGTAGTAAAAATATGGTTGTTAAAATGTATGTCACATAAAAGTCTGATAGTTTTCGTAGGAAAATATTGGGTGAACTTCTCCACAATATTGATGTGTACATACATATGGGAAATTTCATGCTCATATGCACATAGAGTTCACCATGGACTATTATTGGTCCATATAGATACATCGATTTTATTCTCATCTGGAAATACAAAAATTCGATTAATCTCTGGTCGTTTTGTTTTTTTCCTTTGTAGCCCGAATTATATAAAAAAGATCTACTGAGACAGGAGAGTACTGAGAGTTCGAGTACAGTCGATATGGAATACGCTGGTAAACTCCATTTTGCTCTACGTTATGACAAAGAAATTGAAGGTCTTGTGGTGAAAGTGAGTTATGAAAAAATTATATTCAATTGTTTAGCTCAATCATTTCCGCTACTGAATTTATTCATCGATTCTCTTTTTTTCGCTTTCTAATATAAATTCCCAAATATATTTTTCCTCAATTTGAGAATGGATTATGCATGTGATCATGAGCGAGTTGCATGAAATCTAAATTTAGTTCATTATGGGACGGATCCATCACGTAATTGATGAAAAGTTTCGCAATGGGCGTTTCACATAAAGATGGGGTTATTATGCGAAACCATTTTGACTCAGATATACAGAAATAGATGAATGAGAATACTGTTATCTAACGATAAAAATATCTGTTATTCAAGCAGAGTTATCAGTTATGAAAATAGAGTTCCTGTCGCACGAGACGAGTTCATATTGTCGGGAATATTATTAATCTGATGACGAGTATCGAATAAAATTTCCCCTTGTGAAATTAGCACTGTACCACCACGACACATTGAGAAAATGATAAATATAACTTTTAATTGACACATGAGTTAATCAAAACTTTTCATCGATAAATGTACAAGTACTCGGCCACGAAGTTATTCTGATAATTTTTATCTCTTCATTATGACAACATTCAATACAAAATATTTCACAATTTATATTCAAAATAAATTTATGATGTGACATTTTATCATTAGCCCGAATTCGGAAAATTCTGGAATGTTCTGTACATTCCAGAATTTTTTTTCAAATCCTTTCCACAAGGTGATAAGTGAACATCTGAATATTTTTCAATAGACTTATAACTCAAATAAAATGACTATGAGCCCTGCCACTGCTTCGATTATAATACTGTTGAACATGGCGTACTTAACGTCACGTTATTGAATGTTGTATAGTTGCAACTGAATTCCCATGATACGCAAGTGGTGGAGATTGAACAGGAATGGGGGAACAGAAGATATGCAGAGAATTGACGTGATACATACTGTAGAAATCACCTGTCATGCCTATTGTCATCCCTTCACACAATCGACGTGTTTGAACTAGTTTAGTTAATATTCAGCGAAATGTAAAATTATTATTATCTATATCTCGACATGAATTCATTATGAATATTTATAAACGTCACTCACTCGTCATCAATAGACGCAGGAGCACACAATGGACGATGGGACATAAATATCTATCAACATAAATTGACAATCAAACTTTTCGATATCGAAATTGATCAAAGATGATAATGAAATGATTGTTTGCATTGAGTTTCATCAGTATTCACACTTGGCAAGCTCTATAAAATCTCTTTTTTCACTTGAATTTCAACAGGTGTTGGAGGCACGTGGGTTACCTATCAAAGATGTGAGTGGCAGCAGTGATCCTTACGTAAAACTTTATCTTTTGCCTGACAGAAAAAAGAAATTCCAGACAAAAGTTCATCGAAAAAATTTGAACCCCATTTTCAATGAGACATTCATATTCAGGTAAATTCATATCGATTACATGAGTGGAATATTTTCAATCTTCAATTGCAATTGTTCATTTTTGAATTACTAATCGATTTTATTCGAAATTGTAGTGTACCTTACGACGACTTACGTGAGAGATATTTGCAGTTCTCCGTATATGATTTTGATCGGTTTTCAAGACATGATTTGATCGGTCAAGTGGTACTGAAGGGATTACTGGATTGCACTGATTTAGAACAAGAAATTGAATATACGATGGACATACTCTGTGCAGCCCAGGTGTGGAGAATTATCGAAGATTCAACGTTGCCTCTATGACACCATCACTCTTTAATAATGAAAAATGAAAATTTTTTGATTTTAGGAACGAGTGAACTTAGGTGAATTGATGATGACTCTCTGCTATTTGCCAACTGCTGGGCGGTTAACACTTACTGTAATAAAAGCTAGAAATTTGAAAGCGATGGATATAACTGGATCATCTGGTAGATTGATGATGAACATTTACGTGAAATCAATAGATGCGGTTCAACCCTTCATATTTCCACGTTTCATTATAAATTTAATTGCAGATCCCTACGTGAAAGTTTATCTGTTGTGCCAAGGAAAGAGAATAAAGAAAAAGAAAACGACAGTTAAGAAAAATACATTGTTCCCTGTATATAATGAATCGTTGGTGTTTGACGTACCCGCTGACAATATTGAGGACGTCAGTCTTATAGTGAAAGTTATCGATTATGATAGGTAAGCTGCAATAACAATAATTCTGAGAAATTTCTTCGATCAACCGTGCACATTCATTTGATGATGAATAACAATCAGAGTATAAAGTAATGAAAATGAAAGAAAAAAAAAGAGAAAGTATGGTATCATGATCGTGTATGAACATATCTGCATTACCATTATCATATCTGCAGAATCGGCTCCGATGAATTGATGGGCTGCACAGCAATTGGTTCAAGTTTTATTGGTATTGGGAGAGATCATTGGCTGGAGATGTTGGATAATCCAAGAAAACCCGTTGCACAGTGGTATCCATTACTTGAAACGGTTGCCGGTCACATTCCAACGGTGTCATCAGAGCCACTTCCCGTGAGCCTGAATTGTTTGAACAGTAGGTAGGTACGAATCGGATGGAAACATCTCTCAGTATTTTTGATTCACCGCAAAATCAATTTCAGTTGATTGTAAAATCAAATTGTAAAGAGTATTAGCAGTGAGTGTATAAAAATATTCACTTACATGAATGAAACAGTAGGCATGAATATAATTTTTTTTCTAGATGAAGCTGACCCGATTGAATTCCACTAATAGTGGGTCTTTGAGGAATCATATGTATTGGACCTTTTTTTATTGACTTATCCAAAGAAAAAAGATAAAAGCAAAAAAATGTCTTTTCTGTCTTTCTATGCGTCAATGCTCTTGTTGTTCGACTGGGGAAAAAGGTACAATAATAACGAGAGGATTCCTGAAATCCTGTGATGAATGAGAATGCAGGATGAATCTTCCTTTCTTTATTCGCATATTCTCGACTATTTTTTCAATCCAATGTGTGTACTCACACAAATGTCAGATGCTGTTGAACACAGATGTTTCTGAAATCAATTTTCGTGTATACGGCAATGTCATTTGATTATAGTCGACATGGATATGCATGCAAGCATATATATTTTGTACAACAATCAATTTCTGAATAATAATCATAATGAATATATCAATATGGGCTATAGCAGAATGACAAGAAGAATTGAGTGGAGAGAGGATAGTATAACGTGGCTAGACAATGAATGTGTTGTAAAAAAAGAAAGAATGAGAGGGGATGTTAATTCATTGAACCAGCACAAACCAAACAAATTGTCAGAAACATTTAGAAATCATAAGTGAAAAGGGCAGAAAGAAAGTCAATATATTTTGAAATATATAACTTATAATTTGATCAGTGAGTATTCATGTTTCATTTTCATGAAAACTCAGTAATAAATCCTTCACTTATCACAATGTAATCGAAAGTAAAAATGAACAATGAGTAATACGAGTGAAAAGACAAACTATTGACATCTTCATATGATTATTTTATTCATGACAATATTATCGAGAAGATGAAATATATAATCACCTATATGCACATCAGTCCTCCCCATCATTCGCAAGTAGAGTAAAGTTTTGGTTGACTCTCTGAATTTCATGTCACAACCATGCCCAAAAAGACTAAACAATAGTTATTCTTCTCTTCTTGATTTTCTTTCAAACATTGAAACGAAAAAAAAAACAGCGAAAAAGAAATGAAATGACAATTAATTGAAAATTAATTAATGAAAATGAAATTATTGATATCATAATAGTTTTAGACAAAAATCGTAGTTAGTTTTGTGTACTATGTAAACGTGGATATTTATCAATATATATAACGACATATGATAATCAAATTAATCGCTAATGATATGTGTAACTGTCAACACCAAGTGAAATTATTGAGTTAATGTAGCAATTTTTTGTCATGGAAAGTGAAACCAAAATTGTATGAATTGTTATTCTTAAACTAGTAACAAACTCACACAGAACCATCATTCTCTCAAACCTCTTTCCGTATCATCCAACCCACCCTGACACCCACAGTGAGGCCTATCGTTTATCGATACTAAATATAGAATCTCGATTTCACGCATTCATAATAAATGCAAATTCATGTATTTGGGCAATGAATTATCCCTGTATGGATTTATGTATCGCTCTTTCATTGTGAGTTTTCGCAGTAATATTCATCTCGATAAAGCTCCGCTTGTTAATATGCAAGTAGATCCTATGTAAACTGATCCTTGTTTACTGTAAATATACGTTCATTAATGCATACTTACAACTAGTCACAGTGATTAGTTGATTGAATGATACTCATGATTTTGCGGTTTCCGAATATATTATTGACATGTGCAGCAGATGAATACATTTATCGAGCAGATTACCAAAAAGTATATGGGAAAACTGATACGATGTGCTTGGTAGGGAAAGGAGTGATATAGAAATTAGAAGTAGAAGGAAAAAAGGCAAAGAAATTATTTTGCCAAAGCTTATTCGATAACCATACTATGAACGTATCTTTGAAAACCATATAAGGAACTCAAAAATTCGATTGTGAACTTGATAATAATAATATTAATACTAATGATAATAATATATTTTCATGATATTACAAACATTGGAAGAAAAAAAATTCCATTGGTATGTACAATATGCGCTCATAAGCGCAAATATTATTCGCATACATGTATGTACCCATCTGAACAGAACGAATCAATGTATTGAATATCTTTAAAGTAATTAGGGAATTGTGATAAGGTATGCTTCCTCCTTAACACTCATTACTGCATGTTCAGTGCATACTTGAGGGTGATATTTTTCATCTGTTGAGATGTAGAGGTGAATCACATGTTTCCACTGATATTCTTTCCTCACACTCATGCTCTCAGTCATAAATTTTTGTTTACGAGATGTTTCAGCATTGATGAAGGAAGAAGTCACGACTTGTATATCCGTAGAATGGATGAACATTAACCAAACACCATTTCCGATTATAATAATTATTTCATGGATGCTTTGCCTAATTTCAGTCCTGCTAAAACAATAAATGAATAACGATTGTGTATACGTAAATTTGACATATCATATGTGCGCATATATATATATGGATACCATAATTATAAAACAAAAATGAACGTGCGTACATATAATTATAATAAACCCGATATAATCGACGTAAAAATTAATTAACCATTGGTGATATCCCTGTCTAAAGACTTCTACTCTATCAAGAAGATCAAAAGACAGAAAGTAGAGTGAAAATACAGCAAAGGAACTATGAATTTATTTAGCTATGTATTAATCTCTACCCCAAATGTCGTTAATATTGAAAAAGAGAACATACTTTTCTAATGCGTACATATCTATAATAATATAATCGTGTTTGCATCATGATACAATGTAACTTATTGTGATTGTGAAGAGAAGAAAAAGCAAAGGAGATATGAATAAAAGCATTCAAATTCTTGGAAACGATCAAGCACAATAAATTAATTGACATTACTGGAACCCAGAAAAAAATGAAAATATAAACGAATATTTTTCAAAATTGTCTATAAAAGAAATAAAAAAATTTCATTAGCTACAATGTCAAATGTACTTTTGCATTTATTATTTGCCTATTTATTTCTTTACATAATAATGTCTACCTTACAATAGAAGATACAACTGTCCCATTACAATTAACCTTTTAATTTGAATTATTACGATAACTAAGTATAAAATAAGCAATTAGAGATTACTTTTGTATTTTGCTTTGTTGTTCACTAAAATTACCAACGGATTCAAGTACTGGTCTCTCACTTGTCCTGTATCGCTCCATCAATGGTTTTTTCTGGTAATGAGTACTTGAATGGTTATCGTGGCTAGAATGTCAGCGACGTTGATATTTTTTACCATACCAATGACTGTTTCTCCTTTTATAAAGGTTCTACAATATAGTCGGTAATGAAATTTTTAAGCAACTGGACGCATTGGGTTGGATTAGAGGTGAGAAGGGTTCCAATATGATGATCTATCATACCCGGGGACGATACATATTTTCTTAATTCGGTGATTGTTGGAAAAAAATGGAACTTCGGCACGCGAATTAGATACGATTGACTGTTTTTGCTTCATGTATCATACTTTTTTCAATCACGGAATTGTATGTTGATTCCCATCAGGAATTCTATTACCATCATCTCACGATGTCAAAGAGTCTTTAGATAATCAAGATTTTCTACTAAATTGGAGTAATAACTTTTCGTTACTAATTTTTTTGCTTCTTCACTCTACAACGCGGCGGTAAAAAATCTAAATTGAGTTATATATATTATCGAATGTTAGTATGAGTATGGGAAAGAATGTATGCGATAAACAAACAATACCGAAATATGCTATAAGGCTGGAAAAATTTAGCATTATTGGATCGGTCCGTTATGCAGTTATATGAATAGATTGCAATATAATTTCTTACTCAATTCATTATCGATCGTAATTGTCCAATATGAAATGTAAAAAATATTCAGTAACACATGGTGAAGCGGATTTGTTCGTCACATTTTGTTTTTTGTTGGTTTTTTTTGTCTTTATCAGGAAGGTTATAATCATTATACGCCAACAAATGAGAGAATACTTCACATAGCTTATACATCTTGTATTTCAATTTTTTTTTCATTTTTATGATTGTTTTTTTTAACCATGCGTTCCAGTAAAAGTTCACTCCACACATGAATATGAATGGGTCTAATTGTTGTAATATACAAATCTATCATTTTCGTTCATTACAATATACTGCCCAACATTTAAGTATGTGATAATATAATCGTAAACGTTCGTTTCCTTTTTTTTGATCTGTAATCGTTACAGACGAACATCATCGTAGCATTGTACTTAGCGTTTTTATTTTAAAATAGCGTCATTTGTTTTATAGCGATGTTTAAACTTTGTTTTTCTGTTATTCGAAATTTCGGCCAGAAATTCATTTCCAAGCAAACTGTATTTTTTTGTTTTGTTCATTAGAATTATGGAGGGAATTCACTAACAATTCTGCATGTAATTAGAATACAACGCTCGCAAGATAAGTCTATGAACAAATATAAAAAATTCTTATTTTGCGAGGTCATGTACATTTTCGTGAATTGATGCGCTCCTGGTTCCACAGCGTCTTCCTTAGAAGTCAATTTCCGTTGTTATCTTTCAACGATTGAACAATCAATACGCCAAATGATTCGTAACGTACTGTCCGATTAGCGTAAAATGCAATTGGAATGTTATATTAAAGAAATTAATCAAATGGTGAAAGAGATGGAAGATAAATTGTTTCGACAACTGTTGATTATTACTAGTTCTCTCATAAAATGAATTTTTTATCACGTTTCTTGTAATGATAATATCAAATCACAATTGCGGAAATCAATGGTATGATTTGTCATTGTATTTAGTCTTATAATCCTAACATGTTCTATGCGTCAACTGTTATCGTATGAAGATGGCCAATCATAGAAGTTGTTACACCGGACTATAATGTTCTTCATGCAGAAGAGATTTTAGTGCAATCTACTTTTCCAATCCATTCTTAACTAGTTGCAATTGAACTATTTTTCGAAAATAGATTGAGATCGAATCACGATAAAATAGAACAAGTTAAGTAGAAACTATGAAATTCGGCAATTGTGGAAATTGATATACAACGATGCGTGCTAATTTGATATTTATTCGTTATGGTAAAATAAAATGATGAAAAATTGAAATTATTTCTCGTAACTCTCTAGACTAGGATTCCATTTACATTAACGGTCATTTTCTCGTACAATTACGTTTATCATCATCATATTACTATTATCATAAACATCAGCAGCATCATTAACTCTCACACGAAAATTGTTTGTCTGCAATTTTCATCACGTCCAGCATTAAAATTCGCACATACATCGCGCACACAATTAATTAATGCATAGAAAATCCTCATTACAAAGCGAATCGTTTGAATATTATACAATACAAAAGCGAATTTTTAATCGACATTATATTTTTTTATTCCTAACGCAGAACAACGATCCGATGCATCATATGACATCCGGTTGCTAGTTTAGTATATTATTTTCACGTCCCCTCTGCTCGCTTGTTACTTCATGTTAGCGATAATATTCGATTATTGAAAAAGCCCGTGCCATCCTACTATACGAATGATGTTGAATTCATATATATAAGTCGATTGCATACGCCAATTTATATTATATATA
>JABMBR010004354.1:0-26191 GCA_018881525.1 Meteorus sp. PSUC_FEM 10030008
ATATATATATTTATATAAAAGTCGTATTAGTAAGAAGCCCAACTATACCGATGAAAGAGAGAAAGAGAGATACTGTTCTCTATGTACATAGAAGATACTGTTTTTTTTTTACATTCTCTTTTTTACTTTCTTGAATGAAAAATTTGACGGCAGGCGCGTAACGTCAATGTGCCGCAGGGCACTTTCCCATTGTGCTTATACACTTTTGACGTACGTCGGCGCTCAAGCTCGCAAGAATGAGCGAGGAAAAAAAAAGAAACGAAGCTTATGGAAGGGAATTAAAAAAAAATCTATGTGCATATATATGTGGATGTCTGAACGTGAAAACCACATCGTCGACAAATTTTACGTTCAACATTTTTCTTTCGCTTTCAATTTCAATTACTTCTTCAATTAATTTTGTTGGGATTTCACTTGAATTGAGATTTACGTCGTTACATTGGGAATTAAAATCATGTTGAATCTTTTGAACTTTTTGGTTGATGTTTGTATGTATGTGAGGGAATGTATGTAAGCAAAGCGAATTATACGCACAATATATGGCAACGACTGTTCCTAATTAGTTTCTCGTATTGCTACTTCAGTTTTGAGCTCGGCGAGGTGTGTACAAGGCAAATTGGACGAGTTTCAAGTATTTCACTGTAAGCTCGACTAATGTTCTGTGAGCATCACAATCATGAAGAAAAATTGGCGAATACTGGATACAAAAACATATTCAAACTTGAACACAAACAGAGAATTAGTACGCATGTTTGTGAGAACATTTGGGTTTAAAGTTCACATCACTTACTGTGTTCTTTGAATAGATGTTGGGGTACGTGTTGCAATGTAGATGTGACGAACGTGATGACTTTTCGAACTTTGATGTAATTTTGTAGCAACTTCTGTATCGGAGATTTAATTAGAAAATCATGTTCAATTCAGTCGTTATAAAAATTCTGAACTCCTTATTTTTTATAGTTTTTTATTCTGCAGTAATAATTGTTCATGTGATGTAGTGGAACTGTCTTTTTTATTGATCTTTTTTTTTTTTCCATATGGATGGAGGATAAAATTTTGATCAATATGCGCAAAGTGGAATTATTTTTCTTGTTATTTTCAACGATATTACTTTTATATTGATTCACAATTTGATTATATCGGTTAACAACTTTTTTGATTTGTACAGAGTTATAATCCAATTATTGATTTGATAATGGGAAAAATGTCTGTCACTTCTTATGAAAACTACATATTTTTTTTTTAATTGAAATCGTCTGGGAACTCGAAAATTTATATGAGCAAAGCAGTGCGGTTCCTTTCATCGTTTCCAGCCTCCATTTTATTGCGTGCGTTTCATGGGTTTATATATATGTAGTCTTTCAACCTCGGAATTCCACGCGGGCCCTCTATGGTCTATTGTCATCCGGAAATTATACGGGAATAGATCTTGAGAGCAAGGGGCGTGCTGTCATATATAGTGGAACAAAATCTCTCCCTCAATTTTGCTTTCTTTTCCTCTTTCTTCATGTGCAGTTCATTGGCATTGCGCGCGGCTTCGGTTATCGCAATTCATTCGCAATGAATGGGAATAAGGATGATCGAATGAAAATACAAAGGAGGCGAAAGAGAAAAAAAAAATATGATGGAATGAAAGGTGAAAGAAAAAAAATTTGCTTGCATAGCAAAAGCTTTGTTCAAAAAGTCCAAAACTGTGTTTTATCTCTTGAGCACGACTGATATTCATACGCGCCTGTTAAACTTCTTTCATATTTGATTTTTTATAAAGTTCACGCGAGAAAAAAATGTCGGGAGGGATATGAGGGTAAGATATAGAAAAAATGAGAAGTAAAGATAGAATAAAAAAAAAAAAACAAGAAGAAATGAGAGAACGGAGAGAAGCAAAGAAAGTTGAAACTGGGCCATGAGTTCGCTGTCTTTTTCTCCTTTTTCTTTATACTTCATTTTATCGCGTTCAATTTTTTATATTCATCTTTTTTTTTCTGACCTTCTGAATATTTTAGTTGTGTTATGATTCATGCAATATGATAACAAATATTTCGCTCGAATTGTGGGTGTGAAAGTTTCGTTCATATATAAAATTTTATTTGGCAAAAGAAATATGGGGGGCATGTCGAATATTTTTATTCTTTATTGATGTATTGGACAATTTCTTGGGATTATTGAAATTTATGTAGTGCAAATTGAAGTGAATATGTCCTTTCCCATTTCTATAAATTCATGTTAACAATTAATGAAGAATGAATAGAGAAATTTCAATGTATGTTCAATGTCATGCAAAATGTATGACCCTTCCAAGTTTTTAATATTTCATTTTCCAATTTTATTTTCTTATTGATTAATTCAATTTAGTATTTGTGATCATGGAAATGAATTCATCGAATTAATACATCAAGAAGACATTCTCGATGATCATCATAGAACATTCATAATTAAATTGAGGGTGAATATGTTAGTCGACTGTCTAGAATAACATTATCATAGTACAATAAACATTGAGAGTTTATTCTGCACAGTAAGAGAGCTACTGGTTACACACGGAATTACTCTTCATGCAAGTAGAGAATAGTCCTTGTGAATTAAAGGAAAGATGAAATGGTTGCAATGCAAACGTTTCCATTTCGTAAGATTTAATTCACATTTCACAATTCCCTTTTCCGTTTATATTGCACATAACTTTTGTAGGCGTTTGTCGTTAGATCGTGACTGGGATTTCAATTTTCTCTGTAATTTCATATAAATTATACAACATTAAATAGTCTACAGCTATACCAAAATTCACCGGAGGAAATTTACATAATTCATTGCAATTCAATTACATATTTACATCATTCGAAAATAATCCGATCATCTCTAAACAGTACATTTAATTATCATTTGTCAACATTCTCTAGACATTCCTAATGCACAAAATATTCCTGGCAAGTCTAAAAAAATATTTTGAAACTATTCTAAGAAGATTTGATTGACTTGTTCATACTGACAAGTATTTGTATTTTTTTTTTCTATATTCGTAGTATCAGGCGTTTCCTGAACAAACTGATGTGTTTTTCATCCCCTATGTGGTCTCATTGTCGAGCTGATTTGACAAGACGATGATGAAGAGGAAAGAAAGGGGGATAGAAATCTGGAAACGAGGATAGGAGGGAAATACGATGGGGAATAGGGGTGTTAGCGTGGAGCGAATGGACATTAAGCTGTCATCAACAAGAAAATGGGGCTGCCCTAGTCGAAATTCTCAGCTTCGACTCTTCTGTTCAAGCTTATACGTGACACAACTCCTGACTAAAGTTGAGTTCCTACAACTCAACTGTAGTTCAAAAGGGCAATTTTCTCATGAAGTTGTAGCTCTAATTTGGCTTTTTGAAAATGAAAAATCCAAATTCGCACGTACATTATTTAAGGGTTGTTGCATCTTTCGACGACTGTTTTTTTTTTAGTGTTCATTGTCTCGAAACCATGCGCATAACACACCCCCTTTTGTCAGATGTGTAATATCAAACCCCTCGATTTTTGCCCTTTCACTAAACGAAAGTTATGGAAGACGAGGAGAAGTTGAGAATTTGGACTTGGGTATTCGTACTATACTTGCGAACATGAATGTTTCACACACCCTCGCGCTGTCATTCCAGCACTGTATTACAGCTACGTTACATACCCGCATTGTTCCCCCTATAATGATAACTACAGATTTGGAATTCCTAATCTCTTTTGTCCCATTTCTTAACCGCCCATAGAAATACGAATGTACATCCGGAAAGTTTTGGCTGTGTTGTCACTAAATTTCGTGGCCTTTACGCATAAAAGCCAGAGTGGTAGTAAATCAAGCATAAAATAGAGGAACAAATGAAACACAATTGTTCACAAAAGGGTGAATGTTTATTCAGTATGTAGCAGGGAAAAAATATATTGAAAAATATTGGATGGGGAGACTTAATATCAGAAACTGCACAAAAGAATTGAAGCAAAGAAGGAGGTAATGGGAAATATGACGGGAGGAAAAAAATTGGCAGATTAAATGGGGGATGAGATCATTGCAGGTATTTTTATCAAGTTCATTGCAACAAGAATTTGTCAGTGGACGAATTTGGGAAATATTTTTACTGTCAAAATTAAAATTTTCCCATATTTCAATTTATTTTATTCGAGTTTGTCGAAGGTTTTTGTCTCTTTTTCATCAGAGTTCTCCGGAAAAATAATTTAACATTGATTGACTGATGTGAGGAATTAACATGAATATTTCAAATATCTTCATCGAAATACTGTGGTACAATTTTAATCGATATAAACTGGGGAGAGAGAATATGAAAATAAATAAATTGTTGTTATGTTTCCATTTAAAATTTGCGCATCAGTTGTGACATCATAGCTAAAAGTTAGTCTGGATATCATGATTTTTACTCAGATTATTCGTCAACACAATCGAGGATAACTCGGTGATGAAAATACCTTCAATTCATATGTGCATGCACAAATGACCAGAAAAATGAGGTGGAACTGGACGAAAACGTGAAAGTGGAAAATATTGAGAGCGTACAAATGAACGACGATTTCCACCACTACGTCGGAATCATGCAATCGACTGTATACCAATAATCGGATTCGTATATAGAATTTATCGAAATTCATTCGGTGACTGACCGCGAGTGCTCTCTATAGAATGCAAATGAAAAAAAAAAAAAAAAAACGAGATGAACATACAGAGACAGAGTGAAAAGGATTACTTTTGAATGGTTCAAAACAGGAGAAGAAAAAAAATTGGAAATGCATATATGAATGAATTTACTGAAGATCGATTTCAAACATGAAAATGAATGAATACATTCGATAAAAATTGCAATTACCAGAGTCAATTATACGCATTCATAAATACATCGTGAATTTTTCAACATGATTTCCACCTTGTTGATTAATGTTCGCTATGTTCCATTCTGATGAACTACTACGATTTTATGAACTGCATTTATCAAAAAATAAATTTTTATTGCGAACAACAAGAACATGTGTGACAGTAAACTCAAATAAAAAAAAAATTTTCACCTTTCCTCTCTACCTAAAAATCCAGAGTTAATTGTCCTGCTCAATTTATCAACAATCAGATTGAACAAATGTCATCAATTGAAATCATCAGATTTCTCTGTCCAACATTGTCTGTATTTCCTCACATTATCGAAAGAAAACTTTTGCAAAAATACAAAAATTGACTGCTACAAAAATCCGATGAAATTCCAAATTTCTCATTGGTGTCATCTACTGTGTATATGAAAAGTGACGAACGCAGTGGCAAACTGTATGCACTACTGGTTAATTGAGCAGCGTGCTCGCAATGTGGAAACAAGTTACTGATGTCTACATGCAATACATACACATGTATATCTATATATCTATAGTTTACCCCTCTTTCACTGCATCTCGCTTACGCCTTCGTAAACCTTGATAAATAGAGCAAGTTTCGTGTGCAACGTGTTGCTCCCCAGTGGTGCGGCAATGCTGGTCGCGAGCGCATGTTATACGCGGTGCCTAAGTGCCGGAAACTTTGGCTTGAATCCCACCGACGTAGTCCATATACGCTGGTAGCACAAACCTCCAAATGAATATGATGGTGTGGCAATTATATTGCGTTGACACCGTTCAAGTCTGTATACCATAATGACATCATGATATTCATACACCGATGAATGTAAACAGTTTGCTACAGAATTATTGAACTTTCATCATTTGCATGGCAGAGGAAGGTCTAGGAAGATATTTCAGTCATCAATTGAGAATTTGTTACGAGCAGATTGAGACAAGTGAAGAAAAATTTTTGTATATTTATCGAGTTGAAATATGAAGGTTGCAATGATGGACATCTAGCTCTTTTCATTTCGGACACATCAGTGGCACCACGATAGTATAATGCATGGATGAGTCGAATGTTAGGTGAAGAGTTAAATCATTTCGTACAGATCATTCTCAGTGAGTTCTCCATTTTGTCCTTAATATAGATCCATTAATAGGCCATGAATATCCAGAACTTTCGTACACATTTTCTGTGACATGTCCCAGAATACTTCTCGTGGAAAGGTCGATCAATTAATCAATGAGTTGTCTCCACATCCGAATTATACATTTGGTAACCAATAGAATAGAAGAAAAGATGAACTAAAGTTTTCGTTACTGAGGAAAAATTATTAAATGTCTGTGCATGTTGGAGCTTGGGTAGATTCTGATGCACAGAAACAGAAAAAGACAGTCGATAGTTATGTGAAAAAAATAAAAAGTAGTTATGTGCCTGGTGCTACTGTCCGCCCACATAATTTCATATACACATTTATATTGATAGGCAGTTTGTCGTTGGCGTAACGCAATTCTCATGCGAAATTATATACACTCGTGCACATCGCAGTTCACAGCTTCATTGTATTCCCTTAGGGAGTAGATGAAACGGTAATATAACTACATTTCTAACTCAATTACAAGTGCGATCTTTGGGAATAGCCGACACCGACAGTCATCCCTCGTTCCGTCGTGCACTTGCAATATAAAGGAATAGACAAGAGGGGAAGGATGATACAGTTGGAGGAAATATGACGATGAAAATGCGGTAGTTGTATATGTTCATGTGAAATGAAGTTTAGGAATGAAACGATGATCGATGTTGTGTTATGTCAGTGATTATTCCAGTTTGTTAGAGACACACACGAATGGTGGAAGGAAAAAATATTCGATAGAGGGATAGAACGAGGAGAAAATTACGTTAGGTTTTTTTTTGATGATCAGTCGGATGCCGAGTGCAACTTTTTTTCTACTTTTTTTTTTCGAGATAATCGATATTTATATACGGGGTGTAATGGAAAATTTTTCTGGGGGATTAAAATCAAATTGAAAGATGAGGGAGAGAAAACGGTATGAAATAATGGGAAATTCTTGGGTGTGATATTGATAAGCGATGTATGAATAATACTGTTGTTGATTTTTGATTCTGTATAATATTCATGTGTATGTTGTATGTGGATGGACGGATATAAAGGGCAGACTTTAGAAAAATTGTGGCCTCAGGCAAGATACTGAAAAATTGGAATACAAAAAAAAATTACCCTCGATTCATCTCTCTCGATGGATATTCATGTATTTTTGTGAATATTGAAGGGGAAATTTATTTCAGTGAATGAGACTTCATTTCTCTACAGTTTATAGATCAATTTCAAACCGATTTACTCATTCTTCAATGCTTTTACGAATATTAGCTCGAATAATGTCTCAGAAAGCTTTTCAGTCATTCAAATTCGAATTTTTGGCTGTTATAACGAATATTCCAAATTTTCCACCAAATATCGACCGTCCAAGTGGGAAAAAATCCACATTTCAAGCAGGTACAGGTCTTACGTACCTGTCTAATATTGTTCATCGTATTATACAAATAAACATGGAGCTTCAAGATATCAGAAAATTGAATTAAAAAATAATTTCAATCATCAGAATATCGCAATTACAATTAAGATAGGAAATACTTCATACAAATAAAAAAAGAACGTTTGAAGAAGGAAAAAAAGGAACAGTGATTTAATTTTCACCACGATAACACTGTTACATTGCATCAATTTCTTGTGTGTGACTATAACCTCTATAATCAAATCCTCATACATATATATATATAACGTATGTACAAACTTACATGTATAATACACACGAAAGTGAATAACGCGATGCACATTAACGCTCTCATAGCTTAAACTTTTTGTACTCAACGTTTTTTTTTCTTCTTTCGGTACACCTCAATTTTTTTTTTCCTTTTTCACTTATTCTTTTATTTTGCATTCACTCAGTGCAATCACCTGCGCTTCGCCACTTAACGCCACGTTACTTTTCACTATATATAAATACATTCAAAAATTCACCTGCCGCATACACAATGTTATAATCATCACGCACCCTTTATATATATACATATAATCCCTGCAGGCGAATATCAAAACGTGAAAACCATATCCATGTACACATATGCACGCTCGACATGCTCACAACAGTTATTATTTTACTTTTTTTTTCATTTTTCATTTTATTTATTTATTATTCTCTTCCTCATTTTTTATTTATTCATTTTACCTTTTTTTCTCCCCCCTCTATTCTGTACATGCGTGCATGAACAATTTTTTTAGCGGTGAATATATTTCCGCGCATTGTTGTGTATAGATATAAATGTTGGTAAACGTTGTGCGAGTGACCGTATAAAATCTGAATGTGGCATATACGGAAACTACTCGGTTAACCAATGAACAGTATGTGTGGTCGTTTTTCAATCGATTTTAATACATATATATATTACAAATATATTTATCCGCACGTGTCTGTACGTGTATACACAAGTGTGAGATATTTTAAGGGAGCGTTTAATGAATGAAAAAAAAAAAAAAAAAACTGGAAAATGGAAAAAAAAATAACACAAACGTTTGAACGGATGATAAAAAAAAACGCCGCTGGTGGACAGGAGTGCAACGGGTGTGTTATTCATGACGCTGGAACATCCCTTGGGATTGTTCATCCCCAGCGATGTATCGCCTGGGGCAGAAATTTCTTGTGTGTAGTATCGGATATTGAACCTTATATATACACATAGATAAATTTACACACATACATAACTGTCTATTTAATAGATGATACTTTTCATGCGGGTCTGGAGTGCTGAGTCCACTAAAATTCCAAATGAAATTAATTATTGGGGTGCCTGATATAAAATGCAATTGGATCAACTTTTTCTTCAATTTCAACTACATTAAATTAAATTGATTGGATATTTGAAGATAATTTCATCTCTTTAATACTTTTTGAATTCATAATTTATTTATGCAACACAATGACAAAGTTCAACTCATTTGAATATTTAAATAGAAAACATTTCTTTGTTCAATTATAAGTTAAGCAGAGTTTATCACTTGGTATATGACATTTATAAATATCCTCATCATAATATATTAATTTCTATGAGTTTCCCATGTGCCTCATCACACGAGCAACTACACCATGCATATTGCAGAGTTAAATTTCGTTCTCTCCTCAACGATATCAAGACGCTGTGTGTCATGCGCGTAAGTTCAGGTTCATATATGGCTGAAATGCTTCTCATCTCCATGCTCTCTTATTCATCTCTCTATACCGCGCATCCCATCGCTGTGCAGTATAATTATATACACGCATATTCTCCAAAGGATTCTCTCTCAGAATGGTCTCTCTATCTCACGAGTGCTGCATACGCGCATACATATATAACGTTCTGAAGATGAAAACGTGTACGGCCACGACGGGATTGTAACGACGTTTGCACACATCCACATATACATAAATGCAGGTACATTCAAGAGATGAGGGAGGACAGGGAGCTCGTCGAGAGTTTCTTGCGGTCGTGAACGTGCCAGCGGTATGCAGTTGTCTTGATTCTATCCTCATCCAACAGCGCATTTCCTCACTGCTCTCTTCGTACATCTTCACAGTTCTCTCTTGTTTTCTGGACTCCCATCATCTATTCGCCTTGCTTCATCCTATTCTTCATTAGTCTATTTTTCCATCTTGCTCCTCTTCCTCTTGCCAAGTTCATCGTATGTGTTTTGCTTGTGGTCTGTTGACGCAGTGAAACTGCACAACGTGAGCTGATGTTGATGCCACAATATGCATTCAAATAAATGTCGAGAGTATTAATGATGGCGTGCGAGTCGTTGACTGGAGGGTTTTATTATTGTTATGAATATTATTCAACAATTTCAGTCAATGTAGACAAGTTCTTGTTGAGATGAGAAAATGTCAGAACTTTTCTTTGAGAGTTCCAGACAAAAGTCAGGACTTTTTTCGTTCTATCAATTTTTCATTATTTGGATTGAAGTTTGAGTTTTTTCGTTCTGGTTTGTATCGAATTGTACATGAGTTCGTTATATTTCCTTTTCCAAAATGTGGTGTGGAGAAAATCAAGCACATGAGAAGTCAGAGGAACTGCATGGGAAATAGCAGTGAAGGAAAATAGAAAGAAGCAAATGATGGTGATGTTGAAAAAAATTTATAAGATAAAAGACGAAAGAATTCGTTGCATGCCAAAGTCATTAGATTCGATGCAAGTTGCGGTGGTACGTTGAACTTTTGCTCTTTATGTGTATATATACACACATTCTCTCGTTTTTCACCAAGGTTCTTCATCATTGTCCTGTATATACTGCCTTGAGCATCATGTCCTTTACGTTCTCCATCTTCGCATGCTCCGTCGTCTTACACACGATTTGTGAAATAAATATATGTGTGCACGTCCTTTTTATTTTTCACTTTACATCTCATTCAAACGTTCCCTTTTGCTCTTCCCGTTTTTACAAATGTCCAAGAAGGGTAATGACCGCAACCCAACTCGTTTCTTCTATTTATCTGTGGATATGCCGTCTAGCGTTCCACACTTTTGCCGGAAGTATTTTGATAATAATAATAAAATCGTTCTTTTAAATGTTCTGCTTTATTTCCACACGAAAATTTTTCCTTGTTGTCGTTATTACTACAACTTTGATGAAGAAAAAAAAATGGGAACGAGTATTTGTTGTCATGAGATTAAAAATTATTATCTGAATCCATGGAGAGAAAAAAATGTACAAAGAACATTTCCGTTTGGCATTTGTGAATTTTCGCAAGCGTGACCACAAACTCATATCATTTACATATTTTCTAACTTTCCAATTGAATTCTTTCACGCATTAACTGTTGACAAAAAAAAATTAATCACCGAGAGAAAAACATAAATATACTTAGAAGAATAATGAGAGAATATTTTTAATATGTAAAGAAAATTGTTTGTGAAACGCGATGAAAAGAAGCAGAAGTAAAAAAAAATTTGGTGTGTTGCATACTTTCAAAGATCGAGTGAGAGTGCAAAAGAGACACATAACGCGGTACTGTTGCACCTGGTGTTAGGTATATATTCTCCATATTGCATTCTTATATTGTGTAGCGTAACTTGTATAAATAGTTTCATACATAGCTGTGGTAATGTCATGCATCCACTCCTACCATCCTCCCTCAATTTATACATCACTATATATTTATCTTCGTGGTGAAAGTCTTCTTTCTTTTTTTCTTTCCCTATATCTGTACAATTTTTGTTCACCATTCGTTGTGATAGTGCTAATAATTTTTTACGACTATAACAATATACAAAAAATATTGAAATTGCATTGTTTCATGTTGAAACCTATTATCTATCAAGGATAAAAAAAAATTTATACATTGGAATATTTTTATCTGATCAACAATTCTCCAATAAATTACAACATTATAAAATTCATAATATTTCAAGTATAAATGTCTGTACATTTTATATTTGGAATTTTTAAATCAATTAGAAAATTACGCAGATTCTTGTCGAATTGAATTTTCAGTAAAACTTGTTGTATTCAATGCATTTCATGGCGCTCATTTGTTTCATTCGTATTCATTCTCCTGGTATTGATCAATCAGTGAAATATTTTACGTTTGTATTCAATGTGTAGATATATCTCGTATCTCGATTTAGTAACAAATATGTATCCCTGTTTATGTATATTTCTTCCGATCGGCTTATTAAACATTTGATATCCAAATTTGCTCCGAATATTATCGTTGAAACACGAATAATTCAGATTCTGAATGCGGTCCCATGATGTATTTCCGGACAAGATTAACTGTGGTTGTGTATAACCACGAGATATATGCAAAACTCACTCGTGAAATTAGTAATATCGCGCAACACTGCTCTCCACTATTATCATCATGTCAGGTTAGAACTGATGCAATGGATGTTCATGAATCCAATGGACATGCATAAAAATTGTAAATCTAAATTTGCATACAACATCATATTGAGTCTTGTCCAGCATAAAACATTGGCATTAAATTATTCTGCGAAATTGAATAATTGAGACAAAAGATAAAAATTTTTGGATTGAAGGACGATATAAATATGCTCATCATTATTAATCAATCGTTATATTTATAATTTCAGTACAATAAGTACCCCATAATTTTCCTCATCTTCTCTATCACAATAAAGCGTAATATTAAAGATGAATATTCAACATGACTAACGAAATATTTCCATTATTCTATACCCCAAAGTATCATTCTCAACCAAGCAGATAAATTCTGAAAACTGACGAATAAATGCATTCGTTTCAGTCTAATAAACTCACCTGTCAGTGTGGATAATGTATTTTTATAGTGAGTAGAAAGGAGATGGTGAGCGCAAAAGTGAGAGTTGGTTAGAGAGTAATTTGTAAAATTCATTATAGTCTGAACGTGAGCCCATTGCCTTCAGCTCTTGACGTTATAGTAGCTTCATTTCGGAAGGTGAATCACTGAATATTAATTGAGATAGCAAGTGCGTTTTGCAGTAAATTGCACTCTGCACTCTCGACAAGTTCTCCCACGTACAATCTCTCTTTCCCTCTTTATCTTTTCTTCCCTCCCATCTCGTTCACTCACATTCTTTGGGTGTACCAACTATATATACATAGGCGCGCTCGTTAACGCTTCATTTTTATTCATTTTCCTAATACACCGCACGGTAAAAAAAAAAAATGGAAAAGAAAACATTGGAGAAACTGGAAAAAAAAAATCTGATTCATATACACTAACACATAACGGCATCATGGATTACTGTAAATGGTTGAAAATCGACGAGTATAACTGGCTATAAATATCAATACGACGTTGGAATATCAATTGGCCAATAGACTTCAATTCCATTCGGTTAGAAAAACTAGAAAAATAGAATAAAATGAAAATAAAAAATTTGCTCCAAGTTGCAACGTGATTCAGTAGTGCTTGCGGCACTTTCTCTTCCTCTCCCTCTCAATAACTTTTAAATTCATATATTTTTTATTTTAACTGAAATAAATCCAGCCGAAAATCCATGTAATACTTTAATGCTATGTATATGTGTATGTGTGTGGTCACATATAGGCCGTCAACCTCGCCATTTTCATTCTATTCCACATTTCACTTTTCCGCCTGGTCACCGAACTCCCTTCCTCGTTTCTACCTACAAAATCTCTTGTCCCTCAGCAGGTTTTCATGAGAGAATACGCGGCCCCCAATGTCCAGTTTGTGGGAGCTTTCGGTTAGTTTCATATATATATGATAGTCATATACCGAGAGACAACGCATTCTGGCGCTTATCCAAAAATTCTCAATCCTTTCCGCACGTTCTTTCCCATATTTTCCCCGCACGCTTTCTGTTTTGTGTCATCGCGCAATCCGCGCACTGTCCACAGGGGAATGCTCCTCTTTCTTACTCTTTGTCCTTCATTTTCTCCTCTCTAAATCTTTTTTTTTTTCTTCCAGCACAACAGTTGGAGCTTTCATTGAATGTCTGTGTTTTTTTTCTCTGTTGCAATATTATCAGCATCAACAGAATGTGGACGAGCCCACATATAGTTGTCTCATCTGATGGGCCTACAATGTGTGGCATGTGCACGCGCCCTTTTGGCTTCGTCAAATAATATTTCGTCTGGTCGCACATCATGGCTCTTCATTCGTATGCATATGTGCGTGCAGAGCCCATGTGTCCACTGAGCAGAAAGAAAATACGTAACCGTTTAATATACGCATGGAAGAATATAAAATTGGCCGATGTTTATTTTGTTTTTGGTTAAAGCCGTTTATATGGACCAGTTACTGTGCGTCGAGATTGCTTCTATAATCTCTTCATTTTTTTTTTCCTTTCTTTATTATGAATTTTATAATTTTTTTTTTTTCTGTGATTACCTATTATACAGTTTCTTCGAGCTCGCCATTCTCTTATATACTTTCCCTTTTCGTTTATGTCCTATCTCCTTCATGAAAACAGGGACATGCAAGTATACAGAACCAACCCCATCGTGGATAAAATGAGATTAAAACCTTCGAACACGGTGGCCCTTTTATCGAACATAGTTTGGCTTGAGCATCCTCATCCCCATTTCCACCTAACGCTCCCTATTTTCTTGCACTATTGCTCTCGTACTCACTGTGGAATAACCGATAATGAGCTTTCGACGCCCAATCCCCCAACGCGCTTCCTGATTTAGGCTCCCTCGTTTGCTTTCGCTCGCTTTACCACATTTATTCCCCTTCACTATGTCTGTTGTCTCATTCAAGATTTTTCAAAGTATTTGAGAATTAGTCTTTCATCCATTTCTAATATACAATCACGAAATAAATTAATAAATAAATACACGAAACATTTTAACATGAATTTATATTTCATATGTACAAAGTCAATACATTTCAATATGGAAATATTCCAACCTCAATCTTCCAACATCTCACTCAACAATTATCTCTCAACACACCCAGGTGATAATCAACTACAAAAATCTTCCAACCACCATTGTTCCATTCTTCATCACAATTTCATTCGCCTCAACACCTAAACAAGAGATGAAAAGTTATCACGACAGTTTGCCAGTACAGAAATTAAACCTCGAACCAACAGTTCACAAGGCGATTCATCGAGTTTGGGATACAGCGCACAACAATGAAATCGTATGCGACAATGTACAAAATTGCAAATCGGCAAACGCTTCAGTATATGAAGAAGATATGGAAGGGATGAGGTACAGAATTGTAAGGCTTTTATATGTTACGTATATATTAAGAGAGAGTGAGACAAAATAAAGAGAGAGGTGAGACGAAAGTTTTCTATCGGTGGCTGCCTCGGCTATTGTACTCGCACTACCATCGAAATACTCGTTTGCATAGAGCCAACTTTTGCGCCCCTGTCTCCACTCACTCGCTCCGCTTTTGCCGGATAACACGCTGGGATATAGAAAGCTCTTCTTCTATGTATATATATACACATAAACATAACTGTATACATATATATATATAATATACATCGTGTATTCCACCGCATTGTTGTATATAGATGTAACATTTGTTTAATAACCACAGCTAATCCTGCTTTGTTTCTTCATGATTGTGGTTTCACTCCGTTTCGTTATCGTCAACTGCTAAAGGTCTTTAATCCTCTGTACCTTCGTTTCATTTTTTTTTACCCGTCACAATGTGTCCTTTGGGGTAATTGTTTTTCAAGCTGCATTCACCTGTATTTGATCAGACTTTCGTGATAGCATTTTTTAAAAGAGAAAAAAAACCTGGAATATGAATGAAATGAAAGATTAAAATTTAATTAGCAGTGTGATGAAGATATGCAGGTATTGAGCTGGAGATACTGTGGGAAATTATGAAGGGATGGATAAAAAATATGGAAATGATGGAAATGTAGATGTGGTGTAGATATAATTTGAAGTGAAGTGTATTAAATGTGATGGAGATGTGAAGTGCCTTGAGATACTTGGTCTACTGTGACATTTTCGTCACCGCAAACTGCCGAACCGAATCGTTGCAATTCTGTGAGTGAATCTGCCTGTGGCTGTGTATACAGAGAAACATGAACAAGATATCCTGGCATGTATATGAAATCGTTTGTATGTGTACGTTTATCAGATATATCACATGAGATAGAGAAGAAGCAGAGGGATGTACAGGGGAAGTGGGTTGAAGTGGGACAGAAGAGGTAGTAGCTGTTCTGATCAATGTATACATGATGATCTCTAACCCAGAATCTGAAATCACATTGCATTAATTAATTCATCCTTCTATACACCTTCAGAGGCCATGAATTGCATGTTACTATTAATGTTACTGTGTATTATTCTCTACAAGAACAGAATCGATAGGAAGTGAATAAATTATCTTGAGTGAAATAGCGAATTCGATTTCTGTCTGTAATCGAATTTTTCAATTTGAATTCTTGATTCTTTATGGATTGATTATTTCCATGTGGGTTATGCGGATTTTCGGGATGGAAATTATTCTTATGTAAAATTAATTTTTTGATTTTTTTATGTATCCTGTACAATAGTTGGAATTTTCGATCAACGTTAGTATGAAATGTCACTTCTAGGAATTTTGATTATGAATAATTAGGATGAATCTTCATGGAGAATTATATTTACCTATACAGAAGATTTCGGTTCGTTGGTAAATCTTCCTGATCATTGATATGCTTTTTGATGATATCTATCATGTACAAACACGTTGGTCCATAAATGAGGGAATGAATAAATGAACGAACGTATGAAAAGTGTTTTCATGAAATATAGGGTTGTGGAAAATCCTCTGCATTTATTTAGAAACTGGAAAAACTGAACAGACTATGCATTGCTGGTTGTCTACTTCCTACCAAAACTGAGGAATTTCATTTACATTGATCGTCCATGTGGAATGATAATAAACCCTTATAAATTTTTTTATTAGAGACGGAAAGTAATAAAAATTAATCTGATTATTACTGAGAAAATAGTGGGCATGGGGATGGGATATTGTAGAACGTTACACCGAATATGGCGCAGTTATTAATGCTATTTGAAGTCCCAGTGGATGCAGTAAAAAAATGTTCATATTCTGTTAATGAATTAGTGGAGAGATCTAGCCTGGACAAAAGCTCTAGGAATTAATTTAATGAATTAATGTTTTTAGTAAAGCGGGGTAAAATATGAATGCAGGCGATTTTTTTATGACTGTTGCGAATGTAGAAAAAAGTCAGGTGATTAATTTTTAACAAATGAAGGTAGTGGACAATGAAAATTTCGTGGTAAAATTTGTATTATCGAAACATAAGCTTTCAGTGGGATTTTTAATTTAAAACTGGACTATTCATACTGTCGATTTCTATTTGTTGATAATGGAATATTAACAATGAGGAAAATTAATTATATTCCATTCGCTATGCCAGGATGGAGAAATAATATTATTTTATTATTGACAGAAATAAAAATGGAGAGAAAGGTTGAGTTAAATATAGAGTCACAATGGTGATATTGAACAATATTCTTATATTATATTCTATTCCTATTTGCAAACCATCTCGAATTGTGTGAAAATGTGAGAGTATTATATATCTGCATTGTTTGTGGAGTATTGTGTGCAGCGAGGACACGACTCTTTGGGGAATTTATGAGCTGTGTTTCCATTTATTTGCAGCTCTCGAAACAGTTCTCTATTTGCAATATACTTCGATATGAACAAATAGTAGCGGTGTTGATACATATAGGTTCAGGTTTACGATTCATACTATTCATCTGTATATACATGTGAATTCTCCATACGATGTAACATTTTTCCATTTGACTTAGCTTTATAATATGGCGAAATTTCATATTGTTTTTTTTCTTTCAACCATTTTTTAACTTTCTCCACTAATCCAACAACTTTACTCTCCCTCATTTTACCAAAATAATCTTCAAATTGTCCAAATTTTCACATTTGTTAACGAATTCATTCATGAATTTTACCACATTCTGAAATCCTGAAATTATAGAAAAAATTACTGTTAATGAATCGTCAACGATTCCTGATTGTTGCAACGAATTCAATTCCGTTTTCAAACACGCAAAGAATTATCGAACTGGAATATTTGAAATTAGCATAAATGGCTGAAGTAAAGTTCAGCAATAGAACTCATTAACTTTGATACTATTTAAAACAAAATGAACTTTATTCTCTGAAGCGAACCATTTCATTGAGAGTTGAAGCACACACTGAGCATAGGTTCAATGTCGCATGAAATGTAACCCTCTTGTGTATATAACCCCGTTCTCATGTAAGTGTATGTTTAAAACCATCCAATTGCTTCTGCTCCTTTTTGTTCGCGTTTCTGCCAAAATCTCCTTTACCATATCATTAAGATTAGAAGAGCTAATTGCACCACGTGAACTGCAATTCTGTGCGGTTTATATGTTTATACACACTAGAAATCCACCCAATAATTTTCATGGCAACAGAACACAATTATCAAACTTATTCATTTTACTATTCATTCATACCAATGAAAAATATCTCTAAAATAATTTCTCTACATCGGAATAATTACGAAAAACAAAGAAGAACAAAAAACCACACAACCATTGCTCTATCCTTCATCTATTTCTTCTTTCAATTTAGTTTTTTTTTTTTTTTTCGAATTGCAGAGTAGAGGAGTGTTTGGAAAGCAATTACGAGTGTTTCCCTGACTTCACATGTGGACAGTCCTACGTTGAGGTTTATTTTACATATATAAACTTCGATTGTTTTTTTATTCTGGACAGGTATGGACACACATACACATGTACACACATATATATATATTTAAATGTACATTGTGTGGACCGATACTCCCATGTGATCTGTGAGGATTAGACAGAGTTGAAAAATATTTTGTGCCAGGAGAAAAATCGATAGCCAATCTCTGGATGCATTGATTCCCACAACCGCAACCGCTGCCAATTTTCGGTCGTATGTCGTGTATGTATTATATGGTGAGTTCAATATATATTTATATTTATATTGTGTAGTGTGTACCGAATGTTGGAAAGTCTCTCTTTCCATTCGGTGAGCTCGTTGGACGGTCGTT
Organism: Meteorus sp. PSUC_FEM 10030008; assembly: GCA_018881525.1. NCBI lineage: Eukaryota > Metazoa > Arthropoda > Insecta > Hymenoptera > Braconidae > Meteorus > Meteorus sp. PSUC_FEM 10030008. The sequence continues at coordinate 18,419 of JABMBR010004354.1, forward strand.
GAGGGCCACGTCACACATCGTATAGATACAACTTTGTTAATGGAGCGTGAACATAATCCAATGTTCATATGGTCTTGTGTGTGCCCTGTTATCCAGCAATAACTATTATATTTGATTATTATTGACCTACTTTATTTTGTCGTGTTCTTGTGAACATCAATTGGTAATTGTGTGCATATATACAAACATAGTTATATCAGTTTAAGGGAATTTATATGATCCACTATACAATTCATCTTGATGCGACAGGTTGGTATGTGTGGTGAGGAAAATATTTTCATCGGATTGTTCAAGTGAAGGAAAATTGATTTGATATTTTTTCTTCATTTGGATGCAGTTTTTGTTCAAAGTTCGATAATAGTTGTGAATTGTTATGCATTTTATGTTTATGCATGGATGAGAAATGAATGAAACGTGGAATTTCATATCCATTTATTTCAACACTCTGTAATTTGATTTTCATTGGTTTAACAAGTGATATGTTTTATGTGGTTTGATTCATAAATAACGAATGTAGTTTATTGTCAATTATTTATTATCAATTGAATTGATGCCGAGCTAGGTGATACTGAATAATTTAGCTTCGATTTGTTGAATAATGATAGAAACATACGAGGGTTATAACAATTGACAGTTCTGTATTATTCAGAAGACATTAAACCACCGCCTATGTGATCGATGTTTGTATATATTTCTCATTTAATACCAACAGTATATTTTTGTTTGATAACACTGGTCAGACAGAAGAAATTTTTTTCTGTCTTTCAGATTCCATGTATGTTTCATGAGAATTTTAATATTTTTGGATAGGAATATAATACGAAACATTAAGAAAGACAGATAAATCGCCTTTAATGGAAGTTTTGAATGAAACTCTTATCTTCTTGTGCTTCGAATTTAAGTCATTCATTCCAAAAAATGATATGATATTGGATAAACCTCGTTAGATGATGTCGTTCTTTCCCATTCTATTGATATAACCCGTTTTTGTGGATATAAATATGACCTGAAATGAATAGAACATCGTTCAAGCAAAAACTATGGTCGAAAAATACATAATATAACGATAACAGACGATAACGGACGATAATACTGGTCCACAAGAAAAAAATTCTTTCATGCATATGTTATGAAAATTTCAATATGCCTGAATAGAGATATCGTATGTCGCAGACCAGTATAATTAAAGGTAGTATAATATGATTTTAATGATCCACTATTTCACTCATGCTTCACAATCAAATATTTATTCATATAAAAAAAAAAGCTAAAATGAAACAACATTTCAATACCATTTTTACAATTTATTTACGTGTCAATATTCATAGATTGAATGAAAAATTCCCATGCAGTATTTCCCAACGATTTATATCCCGCTGACAGTTTGACGAATTTTTAATCCACTGAAATATTGTTAATCGTCAATCGTCGAATATCCAAGAGTATAAAAGAGTTAAAAAAAGTAATCAAAAATCAGGACGAAACTTGATAAAAATATATATCTGCAAGGTGAAAAACTATCGAGCGTGAAATCTGGACTGACGTAGCGATAAAATGGATTGTGCATCATCTCTCTTTTTCTAGGGACATTTTTTTTTCGCCAATTTTTATCTTTCTCCATGCATATGCATCTTTCCTTTTCCTTCATACATATATACATCCACACATACACACATACATAAATATATGTGACAATTTCGATAGCCCGTCACACTTTTATCTCGGTTGCAATTCCCAACACAAAATTGTTTGACTATATCGACGTCCTGTGTATCCAATATATAAATGTTCAGAAATATATGTCACCCTTCTCCCTCGTTCTACCTCGTTCTCACACCACCTTTTTCAATTCGACAGCTCAATTATATAATATGTACATGCCACTATACACATTGCATTCTAGTACTTCATCTCACTATCCACGATTCCCGTCATTTTCAAAATCCAATATATGTCGCTACTTGCAATGCTCATATATATTTTCGTGTTGTCAATCAATTTCTCATGTTACTGTACACATCTATGTATATGTCAATCGATTATTTTCAATTAATTGATCCTCTATGTCTCCTTTTTTCCCTCTACTGCAATCCAAAACAATCGATGCGACTTCATTTCACATTAATTCATACTCGACAGGTTAAAATATTTCAATAAACTATCAAACCACCTCTATTGAATGGACAAACATCGAAATACACAGTTGATATTTCGTTTTTGACACAAAATTCACTCGGTTAAAATGTGTGTGCAACCTACAATTCAAAATCGACAATTTTACACGGGATGAAAAACATATAACATCTCAAGTACGCAAGCAGTGTAAAAGCAGAGAATGAGGTCGTATCCACAATAGCCAAACGGCTATGGCTTTTCCACCCGACAATCTGTGTGTATACATTTCAACCTACGCAACTTGTGTGTATATATATATATGTAGGTGTAAAGTCCAATATAAGGGGATATAGCGCGTCTTGTGGAACGGACACGAGCCGTGGCGTTTCTCACAGCTCAACTATGGCAAGGGCGCCACGTTATTACGAACATTACGTCAACGTTATACACACAGACATACGTGTATATATGAGAGCATTACATTTTACTCTCTGCTTGCATTGCCATATCGTATATAAATCACAGTGGTGGAGTACATACACATTGCCACATTGCGGACCAAGAATTACCAACCCTCATGCACTTCTCGTCTGTCCGTCTGACTCACTCGCTCATTCACTTCCCCATTTATCTACATACGTATATGTGTGTTTGTGTGTTAAAGAAAACTTTGAGAGAGAGTTGAGGGTCACGTGCATGCACATAGGATGGAATATATGGTGGCAAGAGAGTTGTGGATGCGAATTATGTTAGGGTGACATGCCGGAAAATTTGAGAAGACCCACCGCTACCATCACCCATCTTCAGTTATGCTGTGGATGATTTTCATTTTTTTTTGCTTTCTTTTACATCTATTCACGTCAACACGTTACTCATCCAACGTCGTTTTTCTTTCTGAGTGTTTGCATCGCGTGATGATATTTACATATTGATCCTGGTGGATCAAAATTTGTGAGGAGAAAATATTGAATTTGCTAATTTTTTTCTTCTGGTTTGTTGAGAGAATTTGTGAACGTTTTTTTTTTTTAGTGTTGGGTTTGGATAGAGGCAAGTTTGTGTACGTGGATTTTTACATGTATATATAAAGATGATGTCGTTTAGGTAAAGAAAGTTTTATACACGTTGGTGAAAAATTTTTGCAGTAACGAGATGGATGCAGTGAGTGTAATCCTGGTGGATGTGATGAGGTTGAGTAATGTGTTTGGTTGAATTTTGGGATGAATGTATATACAGATATAAAGTTTGTGGATGGTGAAATAGTGTTATAGTGAGTGTGGATGATGAGAAAGAGTTTTTTGTTATTTACGTAGAAAATTTTTATTATTGTCAGCTCCAATTATGTGGCATGTCCGAGGTAGTGTTTGTCATTTATATGATATACATCGTATGTGTATACGTAGATATTTGAAGTAAAACTTTTCTCGCATAGAGTTTTGGGTCAAATACTCGCGTTGTTCTTTTTCATTTTCTGGTTCATTTGAAACTATATACCATAAAGTATAGAGAGGAAATGAAAGAGGTTGGGAAAAAAAAAAAAAATTGAAAAAGGGTGAAAGAGGGAAAAATTTGTGTGTAAAAGAGAAAAGTATCCCTTTGTTCGTCAGTAAATCGCGAACCTCTCTATGAAATCTCTACACAAAATATCTGAAATTCGTTTGTTGTTATTATTATTATTCTTATAATAACGACGATCACTTTTCGTATCGTTACAACTGAATAATAAAACAAATCATAACAATGTATTCATGAATTGTAGGTACACGATAATTTTATAATGGAACCTACCTACAAACTATTGACCAAAAAAACCCCATGAAATCAAATTAAAAATAAAATGCAAAAGAAACAATACGTGAAATTTTTTTTTCTCTCTTGTAATCATACACAACCATCAAATCAATCGATTTCCCATCCAATCTCACTCCATTCTCTGTTTCTCAATCCGCATAAACCCTCAACCAAAAAATATAATTGGAAATACACATGTGTGCTTTTGATCAAACAATATCCAATGTAAATGAGCTGCTAGTTCTGTATGTTATTGAACATATACACACAGGATTATACACAAATGAAAAAGACTTTTGTAATTAATATCAAAATTGTGATTCGCCATTACTATGGAAAACAAATTATAACATCACGAATAATAAACTAATATTCACTCATATTTTCTTGCTAACGTTGATGTATATTTTCAATTACTTATGGAAATTCAAACACATCGATGTGGACGATTGGTTTGTAATTTCAGTGCCTTTCGCGATTATATCCGTCCGCAACATGTAGAAACGCGTGAATTCGAATGGAACTAGCTTTACGGAAATTAATTAACGATAAGATTAATTAGTCTCGACACGAGATATTGTTTACGAATTCCGTTTCTCTAGCACTGATATATAGATATATGACACATATATACATTTGGTCGATGTATATGTTTATGTGTGTTAGTAGAGAGTACCTTCACAGGAGAGAGAGAGAGTAATGCATTTCTGTATTGGCAGTCGCAACCAGTAGTGTGTTGTACGAGCTAGGACTCACCCGATCGTATCCGAGGTGATCTCCATGGTGATTGGTTGTACCGTTTAGTTGATCGAGCTAGTAAACTATATGGGGATGTGGATTGAGTTATAGATAAATTTCTATATGGATATAATTTATGCATCGTCTATGGATTTAGGGGTGTGAACTGGATAAGGTTGAGAGAGATTGAATCGATTATTGTATAAAAAATATTTTAGTGAAATGTCTTTTTATTTGTTCCTGTTCGTATTTTTTTGGTTGGAAAGCCTGTGGTAATTCAAATGTGTACGTTTATTGGTGAACTTTTGTAGAATTTTATTTTACATCGTGAATATGGATATAGGAATATTGAAAAATAATATTGTTGAAATTTCTATTTTAATTTTGTTAATGTTTACATTGGGAATTTCACTTTGACGATGGAAATATGAAAGGAAAAATGTTTTAATTGGATGGTTGATGTGAAAACTGTTTTATTGAATTTGTTTTTCACCAATGTAGATATTCAATCATGTATATTTGAATTTACATTGGATAAATTCCTTAAACGGAATTTGTTTGGAAAATACGAAATATTCGTGGTTACGATTCATGAAAAAAAAAAAAAATACGGAATGAATTGAGTAAACATTCGATGTATTTTGATGAACAAGTGTACTGAAATTACATTCACTTGGAAAATTCGGATCAATAGTGTTTAACGTCAGTAATAAATGAACACCGTGGATGAAAAATAACTACCCCTATAACAAAATATTCCCGAATTGCATGGAAAAATTCTGTATAAATAAAAATTACATAACGTCTGCAAGTACATAAATTCATATTAAATTGTGAATGTAAGTGGTACACTTGAGAAACCTCACTCTCATCATTACGCAAAATCATACTACCACAAACCCTTTTACATTTCACCTCCACCTTCAACCCTCTCATCATCTTGAAAGGGCCATTGAATCTAGGTTGAATCCCTTATGAGAAAGATTCAATGGAGCATATCACACACGAATAGTGGTACAAGGTATTGCCATTACTACTTAATGACAATGTATACGCATTAATTTGGCGAATGTGTATTAGTGTATGAATATATATACAGGTTCAATATGTGTAATATTGAAGGAGATGGTTCATGTAGAAAGCATATACAATAATTGCAAAACTCAACATGGGGTTGAAACTCATGAGGGAATTTATACATTGTGTCGTGAAAGTGTTCATTAACTTGTACGTTCGATTAACTATACTGATACACATTTCATCATGACAGTATTTGTATACTAATAAGGAGACACTTTGAAATATTTATTAACACATTCCATTATAGGAATAATATATTCATCAATCGATATGTGTGGAGAGTGCACTGGAATTAACGAATTCCTCATGAATGATAGATCGCTAAGTGTTCATTCATGTTTCCAAAGTCATCATTCATTTGATTATTCTCAGCGTTAAATTTTGATGATGAATAAACAATTAGTTTGTTAATTGTTGGGATTTTTTTTTCAATTCCTACACGCAAATGAATTTTCGAATTATTGTAATTGCTATTTGTATGAATACCAGCTACTTCAATAAAATAGATATTCCGAATGTGATAATTAAAAATTTCCACTGCATTTTGTTTACAATTAGAAATATATTTCTATTATATTTTATATATGAAGGATTAGTCTAATTGCGTAGGTGACATTTAGCTGAGGAAAATAATTGAGTTTGATAATTTACAGTTGAAAAAGAAATGAGTAATTGCAGTGCACTTTGTATGTAAACATTTATATCCATTGTATTTGAATGCAATTATAATGATTAATTGCGTTTAATTATATTTATAGTTTGACGTTATCAGTTTGAAAGTATTACATATAGGAAAAATATTTCATAACGAAAGTAAGACTGTAATGAAATGACATGTAGAGGATGCTTGTGCATATATGTGTTCAGTTTTTTTATGGTTTTATATGGATGTAGGTTATATTTACAGGCGTGTGGCATTTTGAAAAATTGCAAAAAATTTATGATAACATCTTTATGACCTAACGTATACCTACGTGACATGAAATGAATGATTAGTCATGTGTATGCATGGGTACTAACGAAGCGTTCAATGTGTTTATGAAGAATGAAGACTTTTTCATGATTTCATGGATAGGAAATCGTATCCGACGATCTTGAATGCACTAACACCATACATGTTATATTTTTTCTATTTTTTCAGAGAATATTGCATCATAAAAAATGATGATTTCCTGAAGATTGGAATTATTTTTTCTACAGTTTATTTATATATTAACATTTTTTTCTATTCATTGTTGTTATCATCCATAAATCATCTGTGTTTATATGTTTGAAATTACAAGATCGACCGCTCATTGTGTTTGGATAACAAGTTTTGCCTTGTCACTGTGTCTCGATGAAGCAAACTTTAAAAACTTCGCTTGAAGTATCGTAAGTAAATGGCTAACAACGACAACGACGACAAACGCCGTTGGGTATTTATTTCCTGTCTACCTTTCGACCTCTTCTTCATTGCCACTCGGGTTCACTGAATGCACAAAGTAAATTGAATTGTTGGCACATTGTCACTCAAGCTTACTTGTCAACTTTGCCCTTTTATTTAATTTCTCTCTTCCACTCTTAATTTTTGTTGTCAACAGTTGCATTAATGTTTATGCGTCTTTTTTTCTCGATAATCTGTGACATTTTGTCGATAAACTGTGAAAATTTTCATGTTGAAATTAATTTCCTGAGTGAAGTGTACAATATTATGCATAAATTTGATGATGGAAGTTGAGAATAGACCGAGCAATTTTTACGATTTAATCCCAAGTTTGTTTAGAATTGCGGTGAAGCTCAATATTACTTTATTATATAAATGAATAGCATGTAATATAATAAATAAATATCACATTTCGATGTATATGAGATGTTTGAGGGCTGCTCGTAACTTTCAGGTCTCGAGTTAGCGATAGGTATGGGGGTTTATGTACACATTTGGGTCTGGTGCAGTAGCGCATATAGGACTTTGCGGCGCCCTTCCAACAGATCTCACCACGCTTCAACGAGTCTATATAAATAGAGATACACACACACACACACACACACACACACACACACATATATATATAT
>JABMBR010004355.1:0-26166 GCA_018881525.1 Meteorus sp. PSUC_FEM 10030008
ATATATATATACATCAATATTTATTTAGAGTATAAAGTTAATGCGAAAATTCGCAGCAGACGGTGCAATCTTTATAGCTATTATCCGCATGTTGTATCGATGATTCTAGCAAGTTTTCTCGGCCAATCGAACAGTAACGATGGTAGTTGTACCATTCGCTTGGAACGATATGGCTCTGTCGTATAATCGTCGATATTTATCGAGCTCCGTTTTGTGTCCCGACCCAAAGTAGTCTTGAGAATCCGCCGCTACCGCTCGTACATATATACAGATATATACATGTATACATGTACTTTACCTCGGCGATCGTAGTCGTACATACTTTTCCCTTATACCCATTCTTTCTCCATTTTCCACCACTTTTTTATTTTCTTGTCTCCTCGCATTTCCCGCCGCTGTATTCAATGATAGTGATAGTGACACATATTGCTATGCAATATGTGCGTCACATCTGGATGTTTATTCATCTATTTATTTTTCTTTCGCATATTATTATTGTGTAAAACATATAACAATAACGTAAAAATGACGTTTACAATTGTATTTTATTACATATCGTTAAAATAATTACACAATTTTTGTGATATTGCTTCTCACTATCATTTCCAATCATTTATATTTTTCAGTATTTATTTCATCCCTTCATTATTATCGTTGTTATTATTTTTTCTTTGTTATTAGGTTGACACGAGGATTCGGAGAAAACATGTAAAATGGGTCGTGTGGGCAATATGCGAGTTTTCCATCACAGAGTCCGCGATTTTTCTGTGTTTACAGTGCTCTCCTCGAGTGTAAATGAAAAAATCTAGCCAATGCTGAATGAAGAGAAAAAAAAAACAAGAAAAAAATAAAATATTAAAGATAATGATGATAATAATATGATGATAATAATGAAAGGCAATAAAATGATAATGCATAGAATTCAATTTTCCTGATGCACAATGAGTATTGAAATTTTGATGTCTATTCCATACATTTATAAATCAACAGGTTGCCAATAATAAATATCTATATATACATCTGTGGATGGAGAAGAGGAATTTATTAGGAAAAAAATTTATGTGGAAACGCGAAATGGATGGATGGAAGAATAAATGGGCGTGGACGTTGGTTAATTTTGCAAGCACGTTGTGCTTTCTCTTGCAATTCTTCAAATTAACGAGACTTCCGTTTGTGATTCTTTGAAGTAGTGTCGTTGGACCAATGTCGTGGACTCGCGCCTTTTAAATTGAATCAGGCACGTTCCTTAAAACCTATACAACTCGCCAATTGCACGTTTTTTTGGTTTCAACCATTTTCTCTTTCATTGACTGTATATATGTGCACAATATTTATATTTCTTTTTTTATTTCTATTTGTGTGTCACAAAAAATTTACTTTATATACTTATCGTTTGTGCAGTGTATCCGGTGTGCAATGTCACGCGTAGAGCACTCCAATGAGTTTGCGCGTAAAATGTTTTATCCGCCTCCTTCGTCCTCACTTTCGTCATTTCTCGTTCTCGCTCGCGTCCATCCACGTTCTAACGCGCCTGTTCTCTTGCACTATTCTCTCACAGTTCCTTTTACCACTGTGTGCTCGCAATTCGTGAGACCATGAGGCGAAGCTCAACACGATGCAAACAGTTTACCGGCGTCTGTTCAAGAGTACAGACGTTCGCAGACTTCGTCGGTTCGAGAATATTTTATCGGGTTTCTTTCTTATTTCTTTTGGTTTAACATTCTCGTTCCGTTGAATAATTAATCGCGTGTCAGAAATATAAAATAAAATAAGAAAAACAATTTATTTATTATTTTTACTGTTATTAAGTTAGAGTTTTTATTCAAATGTCAAGTTCAATATTGATATAAATAAAAAAGTGAATAAATGTGAAAAATAAATGTTTGACATTATTTATGTTTTTGCCATCTCGAGGTGAATGGAAATTTGAAATTTTCTCTCAAAAAACATTAAATTTATACTTTTCAGTTGTAACTGAAAATTTTCCATAAAATATTTTCGTCTACACTTTTTGTTTCTATTGTGTTACAAGGTGGATGTAAAATTCGTATTTCGAATTATATTATCGTCATAAACCTCAGAGGGAAGAAAAGGGTGAGGTGAGGGGTGAGAAAGACATAGGGAGAGGCAGATTGTTGAGAAATACTGTCGCCACGTGACTAGTTATTAACTTGGATTATTTAGACTCGTTTATTGATAAATAATTAGAAAGATGAACACACGTTTTACTTGAGAGAGGAAATCGTTGATTTTTTCGAAGTTGTATATAAACATTTATACAATAAATTTGATGTTTCTTCTCTCTTTTTTCTTCTAATTTAAATCATTTGGAATTTGTCATTGGAGTTGAGCCGGAGATTATAGGTAAGCTGAGATGAGTTACATTGTAGTTGAAATTGTGGGTGTGAACATGTGTTGCATTTCTATTTCATTTGGATAATGAGATGCAATACAAGTTTCGTGATAACTTAATTAATGAGATGAATTATTTGAATTCGTTTTAAAATTCGGGAAATAATAATGGAAAATATGATGATAAATAATAAAAATAAATTGATAAAAGATTTGCATAAAAAAGTTGGCTGAATTCATAATGCGTTCACTGATGATGATGACGGTGAATAAAAATAAAAAAGTTGAATGGTAATAGTTTAGTCGATTTACATTTTTTTTTATTTTCTATTTACAAATGAAATATCTAAATGTTGCCATTCTCATTTTTATTTCAATGACAATGCACTGAAAGTGAGCGAGCTCTTTATTTAGTCTGGCCGCAATGAGAGTAGGCCCGAAATTGATAACATAAATATTGGAGCGCACGGTAGCAGGAATTTATGGCCATTGTAATGACCCTTAATGTTCGCGAGTAGTTTGGCTTGTATATATATGGCGCGAAAATGAGAGGCGAAGGCGAAACGATGCGCCTGTGACTCTTTTACCCACGCGAATATTCACACAAACACGCACTTATACAATAATAAATACAAATACTATAGTAATTTTTCTATTCGAATTTCTTGACATTTTTAAATATATTTATAATAATACATTTTTTTGACGGACAAATTATAAGTAAATGTTTCGCCAACGTAGTGAAATAAAACACGAGAGCATGAGGAATGAAAATAAAAAGGAAAATTAGGTCATCAATTGCGATGTCAAATAGCATAAGCTATTCATCATGTTGATTTTTTTACTTTGATTTTTGACTTTGTTTATTTATACACTTTCTTTTATTCCTTTCTATCTTTATCCATGGTAATTTCTCTCGTTTCTTTGTTCTTTCTATTTATTATTCACAGGTATATGAAATAGAAAAAAAAAGTAAATGTACCATTAGTGCAGATGTCAAGGACAAAAATTCGATATGATTTACCTTTACTAATGTGGTGATTTTTTTTTTCCCGCCATTTATCTTATTTCTCTTCATTTCATTCGCATTCGTACTCAATTTTTTTCACTCTCTTCTTTTTTATCCATCACTCGTTTGTGAAGTTAATGAATAATCAATCATATGTTGTGTTATAACTCGTAGCTGTAGTTTATTTCCGACAAATGTTTCAGTATTGTACGTCAGTTAATTAGACGAGTGAAATGAAAATCAGTGAGTTTACTGCAGGAAGAACTGTGATGCATAAATTGTGTTATATATATTTTTTTTGTCTGTTTGGTAATTCATTACAGATAACGAGGCAAGTTGTAACAGCAACACTGATAAAAAAAAGTGGTTGTTTTATTTTTTTTCAAGCTATTGCATACAGATTTTATGCAATTCATCGCAGTTTTCATTGAATCCATGACTGTTGATTAACCAAAAGGTCATTAATAGTTCAAAAAAATTTTTCTTTGTTATTTAATAATTTTCAATTAATTTGCTATCAAGGTGGGCGATGATGAAAGGAAGTGAACAAGTTTTTTTAATAAACATTGTATACATGAGTATTTACTCACACATATTGAAATAATTTATTTCACATCCGAGTGTGTTATATTTTTTGTTATATCCAGGGGAATTCGGTGAATTTATTTTGCGCCAAAGTTTTGTACTTTAGCATTTCATAAAAATACTTTTTGTTCTATTTCTTTTCTCTTTTGTTTCTATCTTTCTTTTTTTTTATCTGTCGTTGCAAGTCGTATTCAGGTGAGGAGGTGTGAAGAGTGGAAGTACAACGGGTTAATATGCCGTTGAAGCCGCGATGTTGCGTCGCATATTCGACCTGAAGCTGTGGGAATGCACCCACGGGAAAATTATTCTACATCGTGGCAATTTTTCCTGACAATAAAATGTTACAGTTCGGTGTTTTTCTCTTTTTTTTTTCTTTCATTTTCCTCGTCTTAATTTATATTCAATGAAAAAATGTTGGCGGTAGAGACATACATATACAACTTGAAAATAAATGTTGGCGGGTTGACGATTAAATTTCAAAAATCGACGAATAAATATTAATGTTTTATTTTCAGAAGTTTTAATGCATTTTAACGAATGATGGGTCGCGCCAGTGTTTTTTGGGCGATGATAATTATTCTACTGATTTATCCTAATGACAATATTGGTGAGTTTTTCATTTTTGTGTGGTTTTTTATTGATGAGTTGTTTATTGTAATTGGTCGAGGTGACGGTAGAAAGAGTTGATGGTGGAGTTTATTTTGATTTTATTTCGTTTTTTTCAAACATACAGGGTTGAGGAGGACGTGAAAGTATTCAATTTAAATGAAAATTTTATCAGTAATTAAAATTAATCAGAAGCACAAAATATTTGTCGAAAAATTTGATCAAAACATTTAATTAACAAACGTATTAAACACGGCGCCATTTCTTCAGTTTGAAAAGCAGTTTGAACCATTCCAAGACGTATAAAACTAACACGAAAATGTTTTTCCTTCAATACTACAAATAGAGGTGAATTTATGACCGCGTTTTTGCACATGTTGCTTATATATCTACTCAACGATACCCAACTCACATATGCAGCACGAATATCCACATGAAACAGTAATTATTTCATATTTCCCAACTATTCAAGTACCAACAAAAAAAAAAAATAAATGGAAAAATGAAGAAATAAATTCTGCACTTCATGATTTCAATGACTTCACCCCAGACAAATTTTAGATTCCCGTGGCAATTATTTCTTGACCGAAATAAAAATAATATCAGGTGAAGAAAAGAAACAGAATCGAGTAGAGAGTTTGTGAAGTCAAATTGTTGACTACCAGGACAAAATGAATACTCTGAAAAATTAATTTACTGCAATCAACATCAGTTCTTTCATGTGTAATTAATAATCTGTCAGCTGGTTCTATCGTCATTTCACCTGAATTGAATGTGCTTATCACGTTCTGAATTAAATTAAACAATACTGCCTACCAAATAATTTTGTGTGTGAGTCAGGTGGTGCATATCAGCCAGAATTTGTGGCACCAATAGCAAATCTCACTGTTCCTTTGGGCAGAGATGCTATGTTTACATGTTTGGTGGAACATTTGGGTGGTTATCGAGTACGTATATATGAAATAATCGATAGCCAAATATTCCAGCACTTAATCAAACGTATATGAGAACTCAAATAAACATGAATATCCTGTTCAAACTATAATCACATATGAGATATTAATTAATAGCGTATTACTGCTGAATATTTTTCAATTTTGTATGCATACAAATATTGCTTGTAGGTTGGTTGGGTTAAAGCAGATACGAAGGCTATTCAAGCCATCCATGATCACGTGATAACACACAATCCAAGAGTTTCAGTATCACGCAGCGATCATTCAATGTGGAATCTTCATATCAAAGGGGTACAACTTGAAGATGCAGGCTTGTACATGTGTCAAGTTAATACAGATCCAATGAAAAGCCAGGTGATTGTCTAAAAACATTTTTCAAATTTCTATTTACAATATTTTTATGAATTCACTTGAAATTATGATTAGTCATGAAATGGAGAAAATATTTGCGTGAAAGATACGTTGACGTTATAAATTCTACAATCGAAAGAAAATTATAGTGACATAGTTTGAAATATTTCACGAAATGAATAATTTTCACTAACACCATTTACTAAATCAGAGCTTTGGCGATCAATCCATTCTCTAGGTTAGTATTCAAGTGGAGAAAAATAGTGCCGTGTCTTGTGAAATTTATTTTAACGGTTGCTACATTTATCATGAACTGTATGAATATTTTTTCTGCTTTTGGATATCATGACGATAAAGTGCAATGCCCCTGTAGATATTTGAGGAAACAGAATCAGTAAATAGTTAGCATACACTCGGTAATTTCATTCATCTTGGTTTTCAACATTCTATCTAAATTAGTATTTTATACTTGAATATATAAACATTATTCATCGTACTTTGAGCTCCCAGTTTCCTCTTAAAATTCAATTGCATTCAAATTGCATATATATGCATAATAAAATTCATCGATAATGCAGTTGTGCGCCTTGTGAATTTGGTGTATCTGAATAATGTGAGAACGTATGTATATTTGTACGCGATGAAGCGATCAAAGCACTTGACAATGATTCGGGAAATACGATAATCCATGGTACGAATTGGTTTGTCTCTCTTGCTCTTTTGCACGCCTTTACCACTTGTACTTTATCCACCCCTTTATCCCCCAGTTCTCATATATCCCCTTTCTATAGTTTCCTCGGGTTTATCCAGCGCAAAGCGCAATGATTGGGTTAATTTTGTGGCTAGTGAACAAACGATCGGCGTGCCAAGCTGTGGTGAATTAATTATTACGTCTATAGCTATAAAATAATAATTCGTGGATATAATTTTATATGTGTAGATGTAAAGTCTGAGAGCTTGTAGGAAGTAATGTTGAATTGTTCAGCGTATTGTTCGAGTTTGGGTTGAATTATTAATTTGTTAGCAAATAAAGTGGTGAATAGAATACAGTGAATTTTTGTTTTATTGTGTTTCCATTGCAACATGAATTGGGATATGTGAAAAACAAATTTTTTTAATTGGCTTTTGTGATAGTTGATTAGGAAATGAGTTTTAGTTGAGATGTATCAATTCAATTGTGAATTAGTACAAGTGGAAAAACTAGAAGGAGTAATAACTGTGTTATTCTGTATAAAAGAACGTTTGAATATTTGAATGTAGCAAAGCTATTTTGCCTACCGAGCAACGTACAGTTTTACGAGTTTGTTATGTCTTCGCTTCCTCCTTTTTTTTCCTTTCATTATTGTATGAATGTATTTCAAAATAGAGACAACTTTTTCATTCTTCAACATGAGGATTTTTATACAAAGCAGCGATTTCTATTGTTGGTTTTTCAAGTCTTCACATTCCATTCTATTTTTGGTGATTAATTCATTCACCAAAAATCGGAGAGATAGGAATGACTGAGAATGAAAAAATTTTTTAGATTTTTGATTTTTATATATTGTCAACACTGAAACTGATTTATTTTCGTTACAATTCTGTTCGACTTTCTGTTTTTATGTGAAAACTTTGGGATGTATTTTTTTGAGGAAAGTTTCAGAAGTTTTTTTGTGGAATGGTGATAGCATTTCGTTTTTTTCGATTTCATGATTTTTATTAGTTACAGTAATTGGTGGAGATGAAGATTAAATTATTTAATTACACTTTCTCAATTTGATTTTCATAAATTTCTCATTTATTTGATACAGACTGAGACATGCTGATTTTGAGAGGTTTCAAGCACTGACATTATCTGCGTGGTGAATTTTCTTTCGTGCGATGCGCTTGAATTAAATTCGCGTTATAAGTAGCTTTTCATTCCCATATAAAGTCGTACGTATATACGAAAGCAAAAAGGTAATACTGAATTCTTGGGCGAGTTGTCCGACTCAACTTTCTGACGCATCAAAGTTTCAGCTTTTCCCGTTTTCATTTTCCTCTTTTGCCATCTTTATTCTCTTCTCTTTTCTCTCTTTCTCATTTTTTCAGTCACATTTTTCCCATATTTTCTCATGCTTTTTACACTGCATGTTTTACGTCTTTTTAAGTCATGTCAACATGAAATCTCTACTGTAATACACATTAATTAAGGAGTCAGTTCAGTAGAAAATTTGTGAAAATATATCATATGATATATCACTACTTGTCTTTCAAGTAAAAACAACTGAACAATCATGAAAGAATTTAATTTTGTTCATTCACTTGTTGTACCTTGTAGTGGACTTTTCATTTTCACTTTCTCCACTTTATTAATTTTTTTTTGTTCCATAATATCAAAAGGTAAAGACGGTGCTCATGCAAAGCGATAGCTCGAGGGCATACATAATTCACACATGTAGACTATTCTAAAAGAAAGACAAAGGGAGAGTGAATTAAAAAGAATCTTCATCAGTACGAGCAGTGCTATGATGTGTCGTTGATTAGTATTTCAACCATAAAATCGTCATATTTTCTATCCCCTCAAAACTCTAAAAATAGTTGATAAATTCCAATAAATCTAATCTTTACTTTGACACATTTTGTCAATTTTTCATTTTAGAACGAGAGCTCGTGATGATTTGAAGATGAGTTCTATCAATTAAATATCACATTGAATTATTTGTTTTATCAGAATCTCAAGATGTTTTTGAATGTCTGAGTTGCCTTTCAAAATATGTCAATGTTTCAAGTTTCTGTGACGTCAATAAAGCCATTTGCAAAAATTCCAATTACCCTCGAAAAAACCATCATTTGCTTCACAATACACTAACGCTCTGAATAAAATCATTGGGAATCAAATAACACACGATATTTTATTTCAGGGTTAGTATTTCATGAATATTACACCACTCCTCGAAATTTCTCTTTAAATTCACAAAATATCGAATGACAATATTTTTTCGTTCATGGCAGAACAATATTTTCAAAACGTCAAAATTTAAGATTTATGCGGTTAATAATCACATGAGAAATTTTTAACATGAATGAAAGAGTGGAAAAGTTTAAAGACCAAAATAATTTCGATAAAAAAAAATGAGATAACACAGTATGTCATTCATAGTTTCAAATAGTTGATGCATAATACATCGTGATTTCTTCTTTTTTGCACTGGAAAATAAATTGTTCCAAAGGTTTTCGTTCAAATTCCTTCAAGTTATATTTTTTTTTTTTTCCTTTCTTCTGTTTCTCTACTGCATTTTATATCTATACACACTGTATTCACGTTCCGTATGGCGTGGAATAGTGAAACAATGACGAATAACCACCGCGCGAGGAATGGTCAAAGTTTAGCGCGCAGTAGACGCAGGTGGATGCTGGTTGGACGGCTTCGCCATTTACTACTTGAAACAATTTCAGTAACTAACCACCTCTATTTTCTTTCTCAATTTTCGTGCTCGCTCACTCGCTAATTCGCTTCTTTTTTCGTCTGAGATTCCAAATCTCTGTTTCCTCTACCAAAAGCTTTATCGCCTTTTGCAAACGGTGGACGATGTGAGGCAGCGGTTTGGCGTTAGAATGGAGAGTATTTCTGTTAAGCCGACACCAATAACTAATTGGCAAAACGTGAATTCACCCTATAATTTTCAAACGCATTTACAGATCGATAAATAAAAGATAGTTCTGCGCTAATGAATTGTTGGGGTGTATTTGTACTTTCATGATATGACAGAAGTGAAGTTGATCGACAGAACAAAACAATTTCTCGTTAATTGGAGATAAAAATATAACAAAAAGATTGCAGACGACAATATTGATAATATTAAATGGACAATCTCATCAATTTATTATTTGAATTGTGAAATGTGAATTACTTAAAAAACACCAGTTGGAAATACCTCGTCGAGAGTGACGTTAATTCTAAATTTATTGATCGTATTTAATTCTTCAGAAAGTTTTTTCATCGGTGCACATACAAAGGATAAGAAATTGTTTGGTGATTTCCTAAATAATAACTGAATGTCTGAGTTAAAAATATCTTTTTCATTTTAACGTTGAACAAGAAAGGCAAGGTAATGAATAATTGTTTACTTCGTCCGCGACACTGTTCAGTTTCACTTGAT
Source organism: Meteorus sp. PSUC_FEM 10030008 (assembly GCA_018881525.1). NCBI lineage: Eukaryota > Metazoa > Arthropoda > Insecta > Hymenoptera > Braconidae > Meteorus > Meteorus sp. PSUC_FEM 10030008. The sequence continues at coordinate 9,981 of JABMBR010004355.1, forward strand.
AATTCTCGACCTCTGAATAAATACTATGACAACATTTTTCCATCCATGACGAGCGGACTAGTCGAGAATTCTGGGGAAATAATTTTTGCTGTATTATCAGAGTAGCATGAAGTGTATTTGGAAAAAAGATTTGAATAATTGGAATAAATCAAAATAGTTTATTTATAAATCGAGTGAGCAATAAAAAGAAATTATCTCCATAATTTTCGAATGATAAAGTGTTTTTATTTGATCTTCAGTAACGTAAATAAAAAATTTAATGAATTCAAGTTTGAAAAATTGTTCGTCTGATACGCCACGTCGCTTTTCATCATTCTACTGAAGCGATATGCACACACATACGAATGTGTGTGTATACAGAGCCAAAGTACACGCGATGTTATCTCTATTTCGCTTCTGCAATGGGCCAATTACTTTTCGTTTCCGTGGAGATCCAAACCAGCAACTCTAATTCCTTCTGAGACTCAGAGTTCCTCTCTTTCTCTTTTGCTCTCTGCCGACGTGAAACTTACGCTCAAGATCAAATTCAACTTGCATGCGGGCACATTCGTCCACTGTTAGTTATATTAATATTTATTAAATATGTGAGTACAGAGAGAAATTTTTACGTCTTAAATTATTACATTCACAAACGAGTGTAAGTAAATGAGTTTAATCTTGTTATGGTAATTAATGTTGAAATATAATGAGAACAGAAAAAAATCACATGGTGAGAAAATTGTTCGAATGATTTCAATTTGTTCAACATTTTCATTTGTAAATTTACAATTAAAACTAGCAGAGCATGTTCTTATGTTTTGTCGTAAAATATTTCGAGATGTTACAGTTTCTCTCTCTCTTACTAAGTGTGTGGCTGATGAATTCTCGTGTTATTAAATTCTATAAATGATAAAGAAGATCATAAAATGATTGGGAAACAGATTCGTATTTGTGGTATTTTTCAATTTTCCATTTCCATTGTCTATAATATAAAATTGTCATTTCGCCACAATCAATTGTTCCAATTCCACTCTGAACATGCACTCCCACATGAAATCATAAAAATATTTTATTCAACATCATTCATAAAATAATAAAATCAATCCACCACATTGCATGGATTACTCATTAAATATATTTTAATTCATGAATACAAAATTTGAATAAATACCACAATCCACACATTGCATCCATACCAGCAAAAAAAAAAGTTAACTAAATAAATAATTGCGCACAACTACCAACATAAATAAATACGTAAAAGTTAATAGCACAGCTATGCGCTCCTTATTCTACATTTCTCGATGATTCAATACATACTAAAATAAATTTATCGCGTAATTGGCGTGGCAATATTTCTTTCCCTCTATTTTCAAACAAACGCAGCCAATTAAATTTATGAAATACGAAAAAATTCAAATAGAACAGCAACGTAAAAAATTAATTTTTAGCTTTTTTACATAAATACCAGTACAGCGACTTTTACCAGAATCAACTACACATGCACAAAGTTCTTTGTCTTTACTTCACAATGCAAACATATATATATACATTTGGTTGGTTGAATTTTCAAGGAAATTCGATTTTCATAAGCATTCACTTTCGCATTAGACAAAGTGAGAGAGATTGACTATTTCGTTCTCGTCTCATGAGAATTTTTGAACGCCCGAATGAGCTCTCAATATTTCAAAGCTGCTCTGAGACGCCATGGCGTCTTCACTTATTACGCCGGTATTTCAGGAGGTGAACGTTTACGTATATGAGTGCATGCATGTGTGTGTACATGTGCACATCAACAGGAGTATTTTTGTCTGTGGTGACGCATGAGTTTGTGTATGTGTAGGTATAAATGCAGATAAATATGTCTGTGGATGTTTTGCAGTGTATGTATACGTAAATTAGTGCATATATATATGAAAATGTAGGAGTTAATATATGTGAGTGTGTGTGTACGAGAATCCTAACACAACAGAGAAATGTATATATGTTAGTATATATAGGTCGAGACAGAACTTGATTATAATGATTCAAGTTTCAAGACTACATCACATCTTGCTGCAACCTTCTTTGGGATAATTACATGCGTAATGCGTAATTGAAAGTTCTGTGTGTAAGGGATGTATATGTATGAGAACTAAAGCCTGTGCTGAGGAGTTTTGTAATCAGTTTAACTTGATTCACTTGGATTTGATGAATTTTTTCTCCTGCGCTTTGTTAGGCGAAGTTGAAAGTACAAATGATGAAAATGAAAGGATGAAATGGGATTGGTGAGTTGTGTAGATTGTCGTGGTCTGATGATTTCTTTGGAGTTGGAGGAATTTGTGATTTTTCTTTAAATGTTCTGGTTGATTTTGATATCCTGGTACTTGATATCTCAATTCTAATTGGTCATTATAATGGCCATGTTCTGTATTCTGAAGTGGATGTTTTAATTTTCTTAAATATTTATTTTTGGTATTTTTTTTTGATGTTCTAATACAGACTGGGATGCTATCAATTGAAGTACCACCGGATTTTGTTGCTGATGAAACCTCGGGTGATGTCATGATTGGTGAAGGAGGTCAGGTAAGTATGAAGAATGGGGATTGGATTAATTTTATCCGTTTTTTCTCCTCCATCGAGGTTTTGAGTGAAATATTGAATCGATTTTTAACATGGAATATCCGGAATCTGGTGCAAAGCACCTGAATTCGAGAAAGTGCGGTCGAAGAATCGAATGAGTTCATTGAATAGGTCATTCTCTGATTAGAAAGCATGAGATGATTTAACCAACAGTCCTCTTCATGAATAGATGATTTGATACAGAAATATCGAAATGTACTTTTGAACATTCCTCCACAACTCCGATTATCCCAAATTTTTTTACCGTCTAAAATTACACAACGTGAGCATGATCGATAACATTTCTACAACAATCCCCGTCGAATTGAACTCTCACTACCCTTCCTCCAGCAGGTTCATTGAATGCCAATTCGATTAAAATATTCCGAAATAATGTTTCCGTGACGAAGTTCTTTGCTAAAAATATCAAAAAGAAGAGGAATCAAACGCAACATCGATCGTTCCATTATCCCACTTTTACAATATTTTTCTAATTGCCAAACACATATAACAAGTCAAATAGTGAAATAATAATATAAATTGCATGTCAACAGGTGAAGTTAATTTGTCGAGCGAAGGGTGTGCCACAACCCCGCGTCACCTGGAGACGTGAAGACGGCAAAGATATAATAATACGTGAATCAGTCACAATGACAAATGGTCAAAAATCTAAAAGTGAGCTCTAAAACCAAAATATAAAAATCCCTGCACTAAAAATCAAACAAAAACCCCAATCTCACAAAACCATAACCTTAAAAAACGTTCCAAATAACCTCAAAAAAATTTTCAAATTCCTATTGTCCTTTTTCTTCACAAATTCTCATTTCCAAAATTTTTTTTTATTCAGTTACGACGATAAATGAACACCACGGTGAAGAATTGCGATTGACGAAGATATCACGCCATGATATGGGTGCATATCTGTGTATCGCAAGTAACGGAGTGCCACCGGCCATCAGCAAGCGCATCACGATCAACGTTCATTGTGAGTATAATTAGTAATTGGAACGCAACTTGCGGTGGGGTTTACGAAAGATGGCTCGGGGGTTGGTTGCGGCCGAGACTAGCGTGAAGCGTAGATGAGAGAAACTATGTGTATATAGTAATACAGATGAAGACAACGAAGTGAATGTGGTATAGGAGAGGTTGGACGTGAAGGGAAGGGTAAAAGTGCAAGAGAATGTTACGATGGCGCGTGTGTTTGTGCCTATAGTTACCCATCTCTCAACTGTGCACTCTCAATCCTTTTGGGCCATGCCACGTTTACTCTCTCGACCCAACTTTCTTAGTGATATATCCAACATGGCAGATGGGCTTACACATGATTCGTCTATGAAGTATAAAGTTGTGTTATTGTCATTGTGCATTACATTTGGGTTTTCCAGTTCCACCGGTAATTCATGTTCCTAATCAACTGGTTGGTGCACCATTGGGTACTGATCTTTCATTGGAATGTTTGGTTGAAGCATCACCAAAATCTATCAATTATTGGATGAAGGATAACGGTAAATATCATTTGTGTATAATCTCTTCTTCAATGATGTCAGTTGTGATGATGAAGATCAATGAGCAGTGTTGGTTATTGAATGAGGTTTCAATTTTTCACAAGGTCAATCAGTTTCGTTGTGAATAAATTGTGAGAATTGAAAAATTGGAGACTACCACATGCATGTAAAGTGACATTGATTGAAATTTTTAATTCATGATGTTAACTTGGAAGAAATTATTATTTCATGTGTTCATGTGATCTGATTCACTACAATTCTTCATTTGCGAATTATTTTTTCGTTATTATCTTTTATTCAAACGTGTTCTACATTATTGAGAATCTTTAGATCTGTCGGATAATTTCGTTTTTGAAAAATGCGTCAAATGTACCGATTAAAAATAAATGATCTGATATCGGGGTTGGATATTGTCACAGTTGAAGAATGATAGATGATTTCTCTGGATTGAGAATGGAATATTTCAATATTGGTTTCCCATGCATTATCGATTTCTTTTCGAATATGTACAGTCTTGGCATGAAAGATTACCAGTTCAATCACATGTGCTCTGTATTACAATTATTCTCTAGAATAAGAATAATTTTTAGAGATTGAATGATCAATGGACAATCAAAAATTTACAATTGCAGTAAAAATATTTTCGAAGTCATTTCAATAGAGCAAGAGATAGGAAATGAATTTTCGACATTTTTATCGATCTCATCCTTTATTAATCTTCATCCTGTTCACTTATTCCTCGACCAATGTGTCAGAGTTTTTATAAGAAAGCTATAAGTTCGATTAGAGTATCACAGAAAATAAGTTATGTACTAAAATATTCATTTTTTTTCTATTCTCATGCAGAATAATCAAATTAATCCAATAATATTTCATTCATCCATTTTTCCTGTATTAAAAATTCATCATGAATAATTTTTTTACCCATCAAAAGTCCAACTATAAATAATCATACCAAAGATCTTTATTTCTACAACTCAAAAAATTTATTGGACAATGATGACGAAAGAAGAGACATGTCAAGACAGTCATGAGTCATTGTGAATTCTCGATGAAACAATTCATCATAATTTACAAATCTTCACATCTTCTAATTGCCCTCCCCAATTTTTTCAACGTCTCACCATTTGATATTGTAAATATCACCCATTTATATCGATATATCGAAGACATACACACAAATTGAATGGGTGTCACTTGTTTCTTGGGCGATTTTGGGGCCATTCGACTGGATAAAGCTTCTTGCGCAAACTTTCTATAAACTTAGAATTCCCTCGGTTACCTTAGTCGCGGTCATACATATATATCTGTGTATATGTGTACATACATGCACACATAGAATCGAAAATGCAAGGAAAGTACAAGAGAGCCAGAGAATGAGAGGAAAAATGAAGGAAAGGCAACAGTAGCAACAGTAGAAGTAGAAAAAGGTAGAATACATATAAGCAACGAGTGAGAAAAATAGGTGAACAGTGAGACGAAGTGTAAACGAAGAAAAAATAGAGAAGAAAAAAAATAATAAAAACATAAAAAAGTATAAGAAGTAAAAACTGAAATAGAGAATAAAAATAAGAAATAGGAGAGTGACGGTCACCAGGAAAATGTATTTTATCTCTTATTTATTTTATTCCTGACCTAATTATTGTTTCTTTAATTTCTTTTCATTTATTCATTCATTTATCTTGCTCTTCTCTCTTGAAAATTTTATCATTGCATTATATTTATTTAGATTCAAAAAACATTTAATAAGAATACATTTTTTATCATCAGTGAAACGCAACGAGCGAGTTCCTTTATAATAACAATTTATTTTATTTTCTGATTGTTTGTAGAAGAAATGATAATAACAAGTATACGCTACGATGTTCAAACGGTGTCCAAATCAGCATTTCAAGTACGAATGTTGTTGAATATTCGGAATCTACAAAAACAGGATTTTGGGTCATACAGTTGTGTAGCGAAGAATTCACTCGGCTCGGTGGATTTTAGTATTCGATTGTACGGTGAGTTTTTATTAGTGATGATACAGAATAAAAATTATTGATCTGGTCTCTGTATTTTTTTGGTTATTTGATTTGTTTTCTATTTTTTTTTCCACGATTGTTGGAATTTGTTCCATTTTTTAGTTTGCCTGATTTATTTTTGTGCATTGTATTACAGAGATATCAGGTCCATCAGAAGGAGAAAATGTTCCATTGTCACCTTATTATGAAGATCACGACGGTGATGATGAGACAGTGCTGTTTGGTTCAGCTGAATTAGACAAAATGCATAACAAAGCATATTCAGTGGATAATACAGTGCAGGGTCATATGGGTGGTTCATCACCAAGTCGCGCGTCAAGTCCATTGCCAACAATGAAAATAAACAGACGACGTCCAACCCTAATAACAAATTCCTCATCAACCAGCTGCGCTGTTGCCTGTCGTGGTATCACATTTTTTTATCAATTTCATAATGTTAATTTAATAGCTATCGTATTTATCATGATTCGATCTTTGACACACCCATAAAACGAATGTATTGGTGATATTATCGCATATATAAATAGATGAATGAAAATAAAAAAACAGTTATGGGGGAAACAGAAAAATAAGGAAATGAAAATGGATCAAATTTATACGATGATAGGAAATTATAAATGAAATATTTGATGAAGGAAATTTTGAGGATTTGATTGATATGATTTGAATAAATTTTTATTTGATAATCATCGTTAGGTTTACTGACGAATAAAAATATTATTGAGAGGGAGAAACTGATGTGAAAGAACCACATATCTTGTAGAGGCAAAAGCAAATAATTTTGATATAATTCCCTCAGTTTCCATTATTTTTAAATTCTCAATATTTCTCTTCTCTTCATTCTTGATGCATTTCCTTCCGTTTTTTATTTCCATAATTTGACTAGAGTTTGGACGATTTAGTGAAATTGTCAACCGCATAATGTCAGGCGGGAATTTAATAAAACGTGAGTGATGTCAAGTGATAGTATAATTGATGAGTTGAATAATTTCGGTCAACATGGTGGGATATTGAATAATTAAGTGTCATTGAAAAACTGAGAGATAAAAAATTTATGAAAAATTTTCACGGTTGAGAATAGATAAAATTTGTGAAATATGTATCAAACACAAGGGAAAAATATATATGCGTACGTATATGAATATATCACAATGTAAATAGATGTTGCTGAGACGAAAAAAAAAAAAAATTATAAAGAGGAAAAGTATGTTACTTAAATGCTATCCAGAGAAATATTTAAATGTGATGTGTGTCTTTGGTGAAATGAGCGCTTTTGTGTGCAATGTATAATTATAATAACGGTTATGCCAATTAGCGTCATGAAAAATGACATATGACTTGTTCGTACGCGCAATGAAATAGACGGCGGTGCAATTATTGGTCTGAATCCTGTCAGACGCAGAATAAAATTTATTTTTATGCTCCTTCTATCTCGCTAAATCATCAGCTATTTTCATGTTATTGAAAAAAAAGTCTTTGATGAGAGGAAGAAATAAAATATAACAAGCGAGTCAAGTTTGTGTTAAGATAATAATTCTTCGCTTTTTGTATGACTTCCAAACAACCAGAAAAAAAAAGGAGTTTGATCCTCAGAGATGCTTTAATAATTTAATTCATGTGTGTATATAAAAATTAAGTAGAAAAAGATAAATTAAAATATATTTAATTAATTTATCAAATATTTTTCAACTTACATTAATTTATATCTCTGTTGTATAAAAAATGTGCTCAAGGGGATCAAAAAACCTTGTAGGCATATCAAGAGCATTATAAAATGAAAATGAAACCAAATGAAGCAAAAAAAAGTGAAAAAGAAACAAAATTAAAATAATAAAAAGCAAAATGTGGCAGATAACAAATCAAAAGTGTTTTTTTGTTAATTATTCTTTAATACCATTCATTTTTCAGCCTAGTGAATTTATAAACAAGAAAACAAGCTCAGAATTGGTAAAATGTGGCGACGAGTGCAGACGTTGTAAAAAAAAAAAAATTAGCAAGAGCACGCGGTCGTCCGATAATTCCGCACGATTCTGCACGCGATTTCCCGAAGAGAAGAAGATGCGAGAGTTCCTTCATAAATAAACACAACTGCCCGCACATCTGGCGCGGACGTAATTCATCGTGAATTAATTTAAGGGTTTGTGTGTAAGTATGTATATGTATGCGCGCGCGTTTCCTTCCTTCTTATCCGGGCCCACCTCATCCTATCGTTTTCCCTCTTGCACTCCTTAAATATCCAGGCACAACCAGGCTACTACGGGGGGGGGGGGTACTTTCATTAAGGTCTGTCGGCGCCATTTGGTGGCTCGCCTTTATGCTGATTTTATTTCCCTTCTTTCGCCAACTCGAGAGATCTCAGTAATTGTGCGGTATTATATTTTATTACCCTGCTGGGCATAATGACCGTATAAAATATGACCCATCGAAAACGTTGCATCACCATCATCGCACAAGAAAATCAAAGAAAAAATAAACTAACCAAAGAAATAATTTCATTATGATTGGCAATAAAATATCTGATTCAACATTGACAGTTTTGTACCGTGACATTTTCTTCTTTGATATGCAAATTCATCTAGCGAAGATAACGATGAAAAATAACTACAACTTATAATAAAAAACATTTAATTTTCTTCCACCCGCTTCTAATTCAATTCACATTTTTTTTTTCCTCCACCTTTCCACTTCAACATATAATTTTATTCGAAAGTGAGAAATATATTTTACGGATATTATGTCTACTTGGCGAAGACACGGTCGAGATTCTCTTACGCACGTGCCCAGTATAAGCGTAGGTAACATTCAAACACTTGGCACCAGCCGGCGCCTAGTATGTGACATGAATATTTGTTTCTAATAAGATATGCTACCAGAGCTACCGTGTGGTACCGTCACTTGACGCGGTTGCTTGCTATATATGTAATGAAATGCACGTCTGTATAACGATACACATATTGGACCAATAATAGTGCAAATATCTATAGACACATTGGTGTATGGGTGTAACAAACCATCAACCATGTACAAAAGAATCGATGGATCGAATTTCTTGCGACGTGATATTCCTGTTACCTGTAATCGTGTTTGAATCATATTTCAAAGCTCTTATCTTGCATTCATCAGTATATACAACGTGTCGCTGTTGGTGCTGTTGACAAAAATAGATTTATAAATCCAATGTGAACAAAGATATCATCGTTAATGAATAGCATAAAGCCCAGTGTTGAATAATGCATCTTGATGTAGTTACAGACTTTGAATGTTTTCTTCGAGTGACACTGGCTTTACCTCTGCAACGACACTCCACTTCTTTCACTTTTAAATAAATATTTTTTGTATAAATGTTTTATATGCGGCTGGTACAAGTGGAAAGGAAGTGAGAGAGTGTTGAAGTACCATGTTGCCTATTAGTTTGCGTAGCTGTTTACAATTATTTTAACGGTTTGGTTTGTAATTTAGATATGTATAAAAGTTGTGAAAACGATACGATGCAAATGTTGAATATTGGTTATTATTTTTTTGTATGTTTTCCACCGAGAAGTGATAAGGGAAATATCGAATTGAGTTTATTCTTTTTTTTTTTATATGAATTGATAGTGGAGGGTTGATATTGGAAGAAAAAATTACTTTTCATGAATCTTATCAAGGGGTGAAGTTAATGTGTAATTTTTGCATGGGTGAGTTAGGGGAATGAGATTTTGTTTTATTGAAAGTTCTATGAGTTTTTTCTAGAAATGTATGTGGCGTTGGTATAGGTGTAATGATGATTGAAGACGAGAGGAAATGGGATCAGATGAATTTTGTTGATAGGGTTGAAGAGAATTTTTGTTCATAGTGTTTTTATTCGGGGTGGATGTCATCATTAGTTTTCCTTTTTTTTTTCTCGTGGTTTTCGATAAAGTTTCTGGTTATTCGAGCTGACTGTGGGAGTTTTTGGGTGGACTTTATTGATGATATTATTCAAGAAATGGAGAAATGAATTCGAATTAAATGTGAGGGGAACGTCAAATAACGAGCAATGTCGAAAAAAAGAAACGTCACACAATTTGATACTACAATTGAGTGAAGTAATTATTAACGATTACTCATGAATATTAATGTTGCTATTTTAATGCTGTGTGTGAAACGAAATATTTGATAAAAAACATGTCACAACTTCTCTGTTGTAAGATATCAACAGTGGAAATATGTTGGGCGTAATTGAAACGGTGAGTCTGTGTCGCGACCTCTGAAATAACAAATAGTAATCAGCATTGCAGAAGTCGTGAGCGACATCAGTAAGTATAAATTCAGTCGCTTGAACGCTCTCAATTGAATTTACCAAACAGTTTCAGGTTGTCACACGGATATTTTAATCTTATCATTAATCAATAGAAGAAACTCCAACATTTAATAATAAATCCTCATTGAAATCATTATTGTACATTTATTTATATTCATTAATCACTGAGTAAATATTGTAATACACAAATGTTTCAATTACTTTAATTATTTCCGCAATTAAATTTAAGTGGGTGGATAATGTACCACCCACTTATTTACAGGATGGATCAAGTACTCTTGCAACTTTTTACATTCGAAAGTTTACTAAATAAATTTGAATGCAATTAATTTGTATGTCTAACTTTGATGTGATTTTTTTTTTATAAAAGTATTTTTCTTGATCTAAGTTGGTGGTTATGGGTATACATCAGTGAAACGAATGGCATCAGTGTACCACTAAGATCAAGATATTGACAGACAAACAGACAGACATATAGTCGTCTTCGTTTTCGTATAGAATCGATAAGTCGGACTTTAGAATGAAAACGATGGCGGTAGCGGACACGAAGAATGCAGTATCTTTTCATCCGAAGTTCCATCAATCGTTGGAGAATAGACGCGGCGAAATAAAAAAAGGGGAATGAGGTAAAAAAAAAACGAGAGGAAAATGGAGAGATGCAAGAAAATGGAAATCACGGCCATCGATGATGGAATAACTTTGAGGGTTATGTATAAAAGAGATCAATATACAAATAACTTCGCGAATTTTATTTACCGATGGCAAGAAAAAAGCTTTTTTAATCGGCCTCACTTTTATTCTATTCAACTATTCTTTCTTTATTTCCCTTTTTTTTTCTTTTGTCTACGTTCGTTATTCCCTACAGTTTTATTACCGTTTCAATTATTGAATCAGAAAGAATGAGATTAAGATTGGGAGGAAATTTCTATATTGAAGGGTCGTCGATAATTTACGAATATTTGCAATTGAACGATTATTCTACTGCTTGGGTTAAGTCAACTAATTTGTGGTGATCGAAATATAAATGATATTATAATCGAATTGTTTGATCAATTTAATTGGTTGTGGAATTGGAATGAACTTCTAATTGTCCTCTAAACATTTGGAAATTGATAAACCACTTCATACAGTTTATCATGTTATTAAAAATTTTTTTTTGTTATAATCAATGATAATATCATGCAACTATACATTTGACTATAATCACTAACAATTTATCAGATCAATCGTATTACAAATTAACAATCTGTCACAACAATTCTCTCATGAACATAAATTGACAAATAAAATTAAAAAAAACTAATTCCCAATAGTGAAGAAACATTTTACATAAAAATATGATTCAAAATCAACCACCCAAAGTTTGTCTTGTACCAAAAATATTTACCTTCAATCACAATCATATTTTTCCTACACCACGAATCATTTTTCCTCTCAGCTTTACCAAACATACTGCGAAAAATTTCCTCACAAGTTCATATATTTTGTAAGAAAACAGATTTTCTTCAAGTTGACACACGTGAGAGAGGACATTAAATGTCATCAATGCTTTTTTTTTTTCATCTCTAACAGTTGTCTACGCAGCCATCTGTACACTATTCTTACATCTGTATATATTCTTCAGTCGATTTCACGTTTCACAGCATACTTTCATGCATAAAAATATATCTATATCGTTGGTACTTTTATAGAGATGCCTCGCACGTTACCTTAACGACGAAATGGATCACGTGCTTCTCTGCTCGTAAAGTAATACACGCTGGACTTGTTTAGTTCACTGTGAAAGGGGCACGTAAGCCATTTAGTCCTTCACTTTTACAGTATTTTTCTCGCAATTTTTTTATATATATCATTATGTGATCTTTTTTTTCTCATGGATATTCGTTTTTGTGCATTTGTCGCACTATGTATTGCGATATTTCTGATATAACCGTAAACACATTGAGAAGTTGACAGCATATTTGACATTTTCTTTTTTTTATTTATTATTGTTAAAGGTCATTTTATTTTTATTTTCTGTATATTTGATAGAATCTTACATTGAGTTCTATCATATGAGAAACGAGAGTGGTTGAGTAAAAATGAGACACAGAAGGTTTTAAACGCAAGAGTGAGCATCACTCAACTGCCCCTCAGGCGAGTATTGCATTGTCGGTACATAGCGTAGACTCGTACTACTGGCGGTGGACTTGGTTTCACGTTTTAACCAGTACTTGTGCTGTTTTTCATGCTGCTTTTCGTTTTATGATCCTCATGAATCAGATATAGAGTAGATATGTAATGAAATAGGAATTTTGGAGTGGAATTTTGAAGAAAAACTCCGCAAATTTGTCACTTCTGAACATTATTTAATTATAATTTATTTAATCATTGACTCATTCAATTTTAATAATCATTATATCTCAGATTGAATTCATTAGGAGTGTTGTATCGCGTGATTTATTTTTATCCAATCAGCGGAAAAAAAAATATTTGGTTTTTAGGTAAACAAAATGATGTGAAGAAGGGGGTGGAAGAAAATAGAGGAATTTGAGATTACAAAATTTATATCCATCATCAGATATTTATTTCAAGATATACTCAACATGAGAATTATTCATCAGCTTGTAAATTTGTAATCGGACTCAGAATAGAATTTCACCGTCATTACGCATATGTTGATGGGTGTAAAAATCGATTGCATAAAAATTTTCGTAGATGTGTTCAGTTCACTGTTGAATAATATTCCGATTTATTTTCGTAGAATATTTAAACGTAAGATTTAATTTGTGAATGAATTGAAATCATAAGTAGAGTAACAGCGAGTAAAAAGGTGAGAGTGATGACGTATTTGCATCACTGAGTGTAGTTAAAATTTGATAGACGTGTGAATAATTTATTGAATTGAAGAAATAGAATTTGGATTCGGTGTAAAATTCCAACACAATTGCTTACACATCGATCGGTGTACAGAAGATTGCATGTTGCTCGAGGCAAATATTTGTTTCACTTGGTATTGTGAAGCTTTTATTGTGAACACGAAGCAATATATGACGTGCGCGCACAACCGTTAACGCGGAGTCTGCTTATTTTGTGTGTCAGACTTTAATGCTCAACTATCGGCATCGCCTTATTCATATTTTTCCTTTCTTCCTTTTTTTTTTCTTTGTTGTTCTCATCACGTATGGCGATAAGAAAAGTATTGGAATTGTCTTGGGAATTTTGTAGTTCATATTTTATACATAATTTCCATATTTATTTTTTTATTCTCTGAGTTTTGAAAATGGTGATGGAAGAATTGACATCTCTCGAATTGAATAGATGATGAATATAAATGTTCCCATTATTATTATTATTGTAATAATTGTGTCGACTAATAATAAAACACCGATAATAACATGAGTTATTTCCAATGTTTATTCTTTCATTCAGATTTCTATCTCAATTGAATTAGTGAGAATCACTAACCATAATCAACAGATGAAAATCGAATTTCCGATAAAAATAAATTTTATAATTGGAAAATTGTAGGGGGATATGTGAATTATGCATTTGAAGTTAAAATTCTTCGAAGCCATTCTGAATTATTTTGATCAATCGATGTGTGATCAGATTCATGAATTCCACAACATTGGAATCTGTACGTTTTTAATTTATCTGAAAATCCTTATTTCAAATTTTTCTCAAATGTCATAGCGGTATCATAAAAATTCTAGAAAAATTATTTTTATCAACTATATAAAAATATCTTTGGTAATATTTGCTGTTGCAGGTCATTTTGTGTTTTTTACTTCCTAAAAAACATGAGGAAATTAGAGTCGGAATCAATTTGTACAATTAATAATAGAGAAGACATGAAGTTAACACAAACGAACACTGGATTGTGATATCAAATGGTTACATAGACTGTGACATGATTGGCTATATGTCGAATGGCTGATGACGATGATGAAGGATGGAATAACTCGTCGCAGTACGTCGCGCAATGGCGTACTGGGCGTTACGCGTTGAATGACTGTCGTTAATCAGGACGAGCACATCCCTAGAATCTTGTACTTGGCAATGAGACTAAACGTATATACCTATCCTGCTCATCCGCTTTCTCAACGTCTCAATATTGCAAATGTCGTCGCAGTGTCGTCAACGTTGATACATTACATCTTAACATTTATATCTTACATGAAGAGAAATTGTCTTCCGGTGTACTTAGCACATATCAATATGTTTGCTTCTACATCTAAATAAATCTGGATTCAACTAAATTCTCCTAATTTTATTCTCATCAACAATTTCTATATTTGCTCTATTTATTTATTCACTCAGTAACTAAATAATTGATCATGGAATTTTCCCTTTGGATTATTTTAACGTTAGGATGCAAGAAGAATAAGTTTGACAAGCTTTGTTCAAGAATATGATCAACATTGAAGATGTCATGATTCATGAGGGATAAAAATAAAAAATATTCGCGATATTATCCCATTTCAATTATTGTTAAATCAGTGAAAATAAGACGAAAAATTTACATCATTTTTCATTGACTCAGAGAAGGTTTGGCAATAAGAAATTATTTCTCAACCTGAATTTTACAAAAAATAGATGACAAACAATTTGCACTGATGATAATATAAAATAACAAATGATACTGACAAAACTTCAATCCATTTTTTTTTTTTTTATGATAAATAAATCAATATATAAAATTAATGTTGGAAAATAATGTACAAGTAAATGGAGATCAGGTGGTGTAAAAAGTACTTCATATTTCTATTAATCGAGCTCGATCAATCCTAATTTTTTTTATCCCCTCTATTTTTATTTCGTTCGATAAAAGTATCATAATATTAATTAAATCCGCCATCACAGTCTCAGTACATAATTTTTTGAATCACATTCACTTCAACTATTAATCACAATAAAAACTCTGTTAATAATTATTGTTACAAATAAAAGTTTTCATTCCAATATAATGGCGTTATGAGAATGTGTCTACTCTGATTGATGATTGTTCAAAAATGAAGTGACAAGATAGTGGTATATAACCAGCAAGAAGCCCATATATATTTTTCCAATGCTCATACGTTCTATTCGTCGAACAAAGGAGGAAGATGCGCCCGGTCAGCAGCTCTACACGATGAATGCCATGGCATTTTTCGTCAAGAAGACGCAGAGTCATATCTTTCTCTTTCTCGGTTTTTTTTCCTTTCTATTTCTTTTTTCATTTCTCCAACTGGTATTCTTCATGACATTACCGAGTATACCTTACATTCAATGAGAATATACATAATTACATTAGAGATAAGAAAGTTTTTTTCTTCTCAGCAACATCAATAATCAACAATTTTTTGATTTCATCATTCTTCTTCCTGGATACTCTCTAACACAATCAGCCTCAATGTACCATTTACTGAAATAAAATCACGCACATTCTCTTATTAAGTTTATCAATACAAAAATAATTCATACGTCATAATAAATTTCCGTTCAATAACACAAAATAAAAATCGCATAAATTCATGTTAAAATATGTGTCGTTGAATATTAATCTGACAGATGTAATTACAATAATTATTCCTGTAGTGAACACATCTCCTGCATCATCGTCATGTACATTCGTTGCATTGAATTGTGCGAGTGGTGAACACGACCCATGTGCCGACACGCCTATTGTTTTTCGGTGCTGTGAAATTTTCGTTGCGTCGCGAAACTCCTGGACGTTATTGAATTATTTCACAGATAAGAGTCATCTGTATATATGAAATGAGGGGAGAGTGAATGAGGTTGGAAGAGAGAGTGAGTGTGGTTGGTGGGGGGGG